>VYXC01008421.1:61624-75284 GCA_013397175.1 Platysteira castanea
CCCCTGCCACCTCCCTGGGGACAGGGTTTGTGCCCCGCCCTGTGCCACCTTCTCCCCGGGGGTGACCCCGGTGACACCCCTGCATCCCCTACCCCCGACACACGGCCTGGGCGTGTGTCCCTTGTCACAGAGACCGCGCTGCCCTCCGTGCCACCTCCGCGGGGTGCTGGCAGTGCGCGTCCCGCTGTCACCTCCCCCCGCAGCACAGCCCGCACACGCCCACGCCGGCTCTGGCTGCACCACAGGGCTGCTCATCTCCCGCGGCTGAAGCTCCTCATTTCGAGGTCCTAAATACCCCACGGTGCTCTCGCTCCCTGACATCAACCAAAATCTGTGGTGCAGACGTGCCGGGAGCCGCCGCACCCTCCTGCCTTGCCCGTGGTGCTCTCAGCGTCCTCACCAAAGGCCCAGCACGGAGCACGACCCACGACCCACCCCGTCCTGGGCTCACCCAGCTCCCCCAGGCACCCCAGTGATGCTCACAAGCTGCTCTGCTTTGGCACAGCCACTCTTCCCAGCAGATCCAGGGGTCTGCAGCCTCTCAACATCTCCCTCATTCCATCTGGGCCTGGCAGAGCCAAATCTGACCCGAGCCCAGCCGATCCCGGGAGCGGGAGCTGATTCACGGTGCGGAGGAGCTGCTCCCAGCACAGCGTGTCTCTGAAACTGGGGAAAAGGAGGGCAGGTCCCCCATGAACCCTCAGCTCCATCTGCAGCTCCTTGCTGGATCCATTTATCAGCTCATTCCACGTGAACGACCTTGAGAAAACCCACTGACCCAGGACAGTGGGAGACTTTCCCAGACATCTGCCAGCACCTAAACCTGCAATTTATGGAGGCTCTGAGCTAAATTCTGAAACAAAACGATTTCATTTCTGTCCATTACAGCTACAATATTCTTCTCCTCCCCTCCCGCGGAGAGTAATTAATGCTGCGCCGAGCTCCGAGCCCGCGGGCAGGTGCAGGAACCTCTGCTGAGCTCGCTCAAGTTCACACCGCTCCAGCCGCCTTCCCGGGTGGTGGGGGGCTGTAAGGACCCGGGGCAGTCTTGGGAAAGGATGTAGAGTATCCCCTCCCAGTAAAAAAGGATGGAGCCTGGGAGCCAGGCAGAAGAAAGAGCCGCTCCCCACGCCAGCACCTGAGTTCTCACCCCAGGTTCATCAAAGAGCTGCCGAGGACGAGGAAGGAAGGGAAACTTCTGTCAGAAAGTTCCCAAAGGGAAGCAGATAGCAGGGCCGAGCCAAGCCCCCAGACTGCCCTGCCCAGCCCTGCGGGGAGCAGTTACTGAGGCGGTTGCTGGTGTCTCCTTTCCTCCTCTGCAGCCATCGCAGCTCCCCGCGGGCCCCAGCCCTGCCTGCCCAGGAGGCCCAGACACTTCCTGCATGGCTCAAGATAAAACCTTATGCTGTTAGCAAAACAAACGAGGAGGCTGTGAGAGCCAAGGCTGGCACAGGGCTCAAACCACCGAAGCCAGAACCACTGGTTTGCCCGGCTGATCTAATCTCTCCCAGCGCCAGAGCTCCTCTGCCCCGGCAGCCTGGTGCGGCCACTGGAGGCCCCGGGGAAGAGCTGAACTGGTGTGACAGGAGCAGGGATGGATGCCCCAGTTTGGAAGAAGAACCAGGAGAGGCAGGAACGGGTGGCCAGGGAGGGGGTCCCTGAGATGGGATGGTTGGATGGTGGGAGGGGGGTGTTGGACTGTTCCTGCCTACCAGGATCCATCTTTTCTCCAAACAGCTGGAGACAAGACCCCGAGCATCGGCATCACCTCGATCCATCCCACCAGGAGATCCCATACAGGGCAGAGCCATCTGCGTGGGGAGCAGGACCACCCGGCTCCAGCGAACCTTCCTGGGAGGATCTCTCCTTCCCATCACCCTCCTGGGGTGGGAAAGCACCGGGATTCAGGCACTGCTGACACGCCAAGGCTCCGTCTGCACCCGCGTGCGCCCTCACTGCAGCGCTGCGGCGGGCGGGAGCCGGCAGCTGCCAACCCGCACCGGCAGGATTTGGGTCAGGCTAGCCAGGCACGGGGATCTGCTCCACCACGCTCCGGGTGTGGGACGTGGGTGCAGCTCAAGAGGATGTGGGGATCAACCAGGAGAAGCTTCAAGGGAGGATGTTGGGGTGGAAGAAGGGCGGGCGGGCTGGGCCGTGGCTCGGACTGCGGCCACATCTGCNAAGGAACATCCTTAGGGGGCCAGGAAGTGACTGGATATGGGAGATGCCAGCCTGGGGATGAAGGGTCAGCACCACGAGGCCGCTGGACTGGCCACGCTGGGTTGGTGGAGATGGCCGGCCCACGTGAGCATCACTTCTGGCCTCCGCAGGGCCTGAGTGCTCCAGTGACCAAGGGCATGGAAAATATGCCTGGGAAACTGCTGGGAGCGAGAGCCTCTTCAGGGGCAGCAGGGAAAATAAGGCACAACCGGTCAAAAATAGAAAACTTTATTGAAGTCAAATCCAACAGGGCAGCTGAGCTCAGCCCCACGGCAGGAGCCCAGCCTGCCGCTCACCGGGGTACAAAGAAGGGGGCAGGGGTCTCGTGGGGCACACAGGGGGTACAGAATAGGGGGGGAGTGGGTGGTCCTCACCCACAGGGCCCCAGGAAGAAGGCAAAGCCACAGGCACTGACTCCCCCTCTCCCTCCCTGGCTGGTTAAGGACAGAGGTGCCAAAGCAGAAACGTGGTGCAAGCTCCTAAGTGGCCAGACAGCCCGAGAAAGAGGGTCCTGCAAGCTCCGCGCTCAGCCCACGACCTCGTGGCTCAGCTCCAAGCTCCAGCGCACACCAGCGAGCAGCCAAGACCTGCCTCCACCCCGCCCCGCACGCAGAGAACCCCCCGGCAACACCAGGAGCAGTGACCCGACCGCAGCAGAGACCCCAGTGCCCCTCTCCCCTGGCCCCCAGCACAGCCCCAGCCCCGCCACACGGACGGGCCATTCCCGTGCCCTGGGACCCTCAGACCCTCTCCCACAGAGCCACAGCTCTGGCGCTAAGGGACGCCCGGATTTCACCGCACTGGCTGTGGCAGAGGGCCCGAGCCTGGGGGAAGCCCCAGCCTGAGCCTGGGAAAAAGGCAGAGCTTTGCTCCTCCACCCAGCCCCACCTGCCCGGGCAGCCGCAGCGGGCACAGGGCTCCCTTTGAGGCGCCCTGGCGCAGGGCTGGTGGCAGGTTTGGCCACATCAGCAGAGCCGGGCTGGCAACAGCCAGGCCAGAACCTTCCCAACTGCTCCCTGGAGCAGGGCAGGGCTGGAACCCGGCCGTGGCAGGAGCAGGACCAGTCCCTCCTCCCCATGAGCCAGCCCAAGCGGAGGGAAGGATGGGAGGGTAGGCATCACCCTCCTCAGTGCTCTAAGAGCTGCCCCCAAAGGGGATGCAGGCCGGTGGCATTCCCTGCCCAGAGCCCCACATGCAGAGCCACACACATGCAGCGCCCTTCACGTCACCGTCACCCAGGCAGCGCCACCAGGACCCAGCCCCGGGCGCTCTGACAAGGGCATGGACAGTTTATGGCCTCCCCCCACCGTCCCCACCCCCTCCCTGCACCACAGCCAGGCTCTGTGGCTCAGCTCCGGGGTAGTCCAACGCCAGCCCCCCGGGCCACACATGCAGGGCTGGGGGCCAGTCCACGCTCACTCCCACACCTCTGTCCAGATGGCTCCCCGGTGCAGCGGGGCCGCCGCTGCCGGCCTCAGGATGAGCTCTCCTACCTGCTTGTTGGTGTATTTCTGGGGGTTGGTGCGGTAGCTGTAGTCCGAGTACTGCTCGGAGCCCGTCGAGTTGTTGTCCCCGGTGCCAACAAAGGTGTTGGTGGCCGGCAGGTCCTGCACCACTTGGTGCTTCTTGGAGGCAGAGGGTGACTGAGGCTGCAGCTGGATGGAGGGCAGTGGCGAGTTGGAGCGGTAGTGGCGGCCCAGGTCCGGGCTGCCCGGAGGGTAGTTCAGGGGCAGGTGGATGCGGGGGCTGTCGCTGACGGAGTCGTTCATGAGGTTGAACTTGAGCGATTTCTGCAGCCCCGTCTCCTCCTCATCCTCCGTGGGCTTGGGCGGCTTGGGAGACTTGCTCTTCTTCACCTTGCCCTTGCTCTTCCCGCTCTTGCTGGCCTGCTTGGGCGCGTACAGGTCCTTGGTCTCCTTCTTGCCGGCCTGGTAGCCGCTCTTGGCCTCGCGCTGCCGGCAGTAGCGCACCAGCACCACCAGCACGATGACCAGGGTGACGGCCACGATGCCGGCGATGACCCCAAAGAGGATGTTGCTCCGCTGCTTGCTGCGCTCATACTCAGGGTCGCCGGCGATGTCGATGTCCAGCGGGGTGTCCAGGCTGTGCCCCACCAGCGTGTCCAGCAGCGTGCGGTTGGCCAGCGTCTCGTTGACGTAGAAGTGCACCAGGGCCGTGCCGTGCCGCGAGGGCTTGCCCTTGTCGTTGACGCGCACGACCAGGCGGTGCAGGCCGTGGTGCTTGCGCAGGATCTCCTTCTCCAGGGTGATGTCTCCGCTCTGCGGGGAGATCTGGAAGAGCTCGAAGGGGTTGCCCCCTGTGATGCTGTAGATCAGCTCGGCGTTGATGCCCGAGTCGATGTCCTCCGCCTTGACCTTGCTCACCTGCTGGCCGGGGCTGGTGTGGGGCAGGATGTGCTTGTAGGTGGCGTTGGAGGGGGAAGTGATGAAGGGGGCATTGTCATTCTCATCCAAGACGTTGATGGTCACGCCCACGTAGGCAGACCTGGGGGGATCCCCACCGTCCACCGCCTTGAGTCGGAAGGTGTAGGTGCTCTGCTGCTCCCGGTCGAAAGAGATGCTGGAGAGGATGGTGCCAGTGCCATTTTGGATGACAAAATCCCCGTTGTCTTGCTCCACCGACAGCTGGATCCGGGCATTTTCTCCTTTGTCAGCATCGATGACCGTCACCATGCCCACGGGGCTGAGGGGTGGCATGTTCTCCATCACCGAGAAGTTGTAGCCACTCAGCATGAACTTGGGGTCGTTGTCGTTCCTGTCCATGACGTTGATGGCCACAGACGCTGTGCCCTGCTTGCTGGGGCTGCCCTTATCTTCTGCCACCACCAAGAACTCGTAGCGTTCCCGCTGCTCTCGGTCCAGCACTGCCTTCACCCGGATCTCCCCGGAGTCGGGGTCGATGGTGAAGGAGCCCTTGGAGGCGGGGTCTGTCACCAGGGAATAAACCAGCTTGGCATTGGAGCCGCTGTCGGCATCAGTGGCACTCACCTCCATCACCAGGTCATCAGGCTCGTTGTTTTCGGGGAAGGCCACCTCGGTGAAGCTCTGGCTGAAGACAGGGGCGTTGTCATTGACGTCCATCACCTGCACCTTCAAGGAGTTGGTGCTGGAGAGGGGCGGGTTCCCCGAGTCCACGGCCACGATCTCAATCGTGTACTCCTTCACCGACTCGTAGTCCAGCGGCGTGGTGGTCTGCAGGAAGTATTTCTTCTTGCTGTCACTGCCCGTCTCACTGGCCTGGCGCAGCTGGAACGGGACGTCACCAGCCACCACGCAGGTCACCACGGCGTTTTCACCCTCATCTCGGTCGGACACCTGCACCAGAGCCACTGCTGTCTCTACTGGCACGTCCTCCGAGATGTTGGCCATGCCATCCTGGTGGGTGACCAACCCTATGCCCCGGATCTCTATGGAGGGCGCGTTGTCGTTCATGTCCTTGATGGTGACCACCACCTGCGCGCGGGCGCTCTTGGGGTTGGCGCCCTTGTCCTTGGCCATGACGGAGAACTTGAGGGTGCCGATGTCCTCGCGGTCGATGGGGCCCTGCACGGTGATGAGCCCCGTGGCGCGGTCCAGGCGCAGCAGCCGCCGCACCATGTCCGAGGCCTGGTGGAAGGAGTAGTCGATCTCGGCGTTGGCACCCTGGTCCGAGTCATTGGCTTTCACCTGGGGGACAGACGGACAACGGGTGAGCAGGACGAGGGCACGGTGGAGCGAGCCCCTCCGCAAACCACCGCGGCCTTCCCCGGGGACAGCCGGGGGGGAAAACCAGGATTTCCTCTTCTGGGGCCAAGGACTGTGGGGCAAAGAGCCTGGGACCGGCAGAGCGGCTGGGAGCCGCCCTCGGGCACGGAGGCTTTGCCTCGCTCTTCCGGAGAAACCGGCTGGGCCGGTTGGCTGCACTCCCCTCCCGGCCGGCTCCGGCACGCAGGGAATCCTCCAGAACCATGGAACCGTGCCGCTGAGAGCCAGCCAGCAGCAGGGAGGGACAGCTCCAGCTGTGCCCCTGAGGAGGGGCTGGAGCAGCTGCCTGGCTCAGGTGAGGGTGAGGAGGGAGGCAGCGCTGCGCGGAGCTGCAGCAGCGGCATCCGGGGGTGCAGCCAAGCGGGGATTGGGGCTGCTTAAACCCTGCACAGCCCCGTCCATCCCTGCCCACCCGCCAGGAGCCCTGCGTCCCCGTAAACCTGCCTCTACGCCTATTATTTGCTTTCTAAAGGAGATGAGGTTTGCCTAACATTTGCCTCCCTAATCGGCTCTCTGAGCAGCCTCTTCTCTGCACCATTTGCTGCTCCGCTGTTATCTTGCTCAGCAGATTTGGATGGAGAACGAAAGTTGTTAAATGTAAATTCCACCTTTTACCTCCACTCACAAAACAGGCGGAAGTCATTTTCCCCCTGAAAGATAAAAGCTGAGCAATGGCAGCAGCGGCGTCTCAGCCCATTCTCCTCCCGGCCATGCAGCTCCCTTATCTGCTTCCAACTCCCATTCTCTTAGCAGTGAAAAATGAATTCTTAAAAAATTCACATCAGAATTAGCAGGCAGATGAGAGCTGGCCGCGCTCCGCTTGTTAAGATGGCAGCTGCAGATAAACAGATGTCAACTACTATCATCTCAATGCCCCCTCCAAGCCAAATCCACCAAGATCCAGTCCCCTGGGCTCTTCGGGCCAGTTTGCAGTGCTGCCCAAGACAGGGCAGAGCCTCCACTCCCTGCAGACAGCACAGCAGGGCACCCCCGGAGCCGTGGCCAGCCTGCACACGGGCAGCAGGGATGCTCCCTGTCCCCACCTCCCGAGTTTCCATGGAGTGGCTGAGGGAATGCAACTTATGAAAGGGTCTGTGTCTTGTCTGCGGGCAGCACTGAGACCGCGCTGGCCCCAAGCCAGGCTCCCGCTTGCCCTCAGGTCCCAGCCCTCCCAGTAAGCTGGAACCCTGCTCCCTGCAGCCCTGCTGCTGCCCCTCAGCCGTGTCCCGCAGCCCCGCTCCGGCTGCACCTTCCTGCGCATCCTCGCTTGAGCAGATGTGACATCCCAGCCACCTGCCTGCCCGCTGGCCCCGGGTGACACTGTGGGCTCCTCCATCCAACCCTCCCTCCTCCCTGGAGGAACCACGGCCGTGCCAATGCTCCTGGGTTGTCCCTGCAGCCAGGCAGGAGGGGAGCCGGGGAGGAGAAGAGTCCCCCGCACTCACCTGGAGGACAGAGTGCCCCACGGGGCTGTTTTCGGAGAGCTCTGCCTCGTACAGGGCCTTCTCGAACCTGGGCGCGTTGTCGTTCATGTCCAGGATGGTGATGCGGAGCAGGGCGCTGCTCGCCCGCGGTGGGTTCCCCCCGTCCTGCACCTTGATGGTCAGATCGTAGGAGTCCCACTGCTCCCGGTCCAGGTTGCCCATGACGATCAGCTGCGGCTGCTTCTCATCCTGGTCCTCGGCCACCTGCAGCCCAAAGAGCTCCTGCGCCTCCGGACCAGCCATCAGCTCGTAGGAGGCAACGCCGTTGGGGCCCGAGTCCCGGTCCATGGCCAGGGGGATGGGGAAGAGCGTCCCGATGTTGGTGTTTTCGGGGATGGAGAGGGTGAGGACGGGCGAGGCGAAGTTGGGGGTGTTGTCATTGATATCGAGCACCTCGATCTGCCCCTCCAGCAGGCGCGGGCTGCTGTTGGCGTTCAGGTTGGTGATGGACACCTCGAACTCCAGGAAGCAGGGCTCTCCGGGCAGGAGGTGCTGGCACTCCCGCAGGTTCTCCCGGTCGATGGAGGTCTCCGTGGTGTAGATGTCCCCAGTCTTGCCATCCACACGGAGGTACGGGGCCCCCACTTCCAGCTTGTAGAGGTGGCCCATGTCCGGTAAGCCGTAGTCGGAGGCCAGGCTCCCTATGAGGCTGTTGGGGGGTTGCTCCTCCTGCACTTTGTAGACCGCACGTGTCCCCGAGGCCAGGGCAGGGAGCTGGCAGAGGAGCCACAGGCCCAGGCAGGACGCCAGCGGGTTCATCCTGCGCTGCAGGGGAGCTGGAGGAGACACAGACACCGGAGGTTAGGGACCAGCCCGCTTCCCTGGCTTATCCCCCTGCGCCATGCGGGGCTGCACACGGTCCTGGCACGGCTCCCGAAGGGAAGGGGCTGCTGGGGCTGGCACAGCCGAGGGTTCCTGGCAGCCTCCGGTGGCCCGAAGGACCCGTCCCGGCTTGCAAAGTTCCTGCAACGCCCTGCTGGAGTGAGTAACCCCGTCATTGAAACCTCAGCCCTGTCACTTGCAGGAAGCCACTCCTGCCACTGTCCACCCTCTTCGTCACCGCACCAACTGTAATTAGACCCAACGAGGCACACTAACAGGGTGGACTGCAGGCAGCCTGCTGCCAACAACCCGATGGGAGCCGGCCAGGCTCCGAGACAGCTTCTCACCACCCAAACACAGGAGCATTGTGTGCCACCAGTGCAGGGGCACTGCCTGCCACGCACGGCAGGGACACACAGGCACTGCACGCAGCTGCCAGCACTGCAGAAACGGGAGAACCAAACGGGGAGCTCTGCCTGCTCTGTGGGGATGTGGGGCTGACACCCATCCAGCGCCTCAGGGACATGGGACACTGCAGGGATACAGGGCTGACACCCATCCAGGGACACGGGACACTGCGGGAATACAGGGCTGACACCCATCCAGCACCTCAGGGACACGGGACACTGCAGGGATACAGGGCTGCCACCCACCTGGCACCTCAGGGACATGGGAGGCTGAAGGGATACGGGGCTGACACCCATCTGGCACCTCAGGGACACTGAAGGGATACAGGGCTGACACCCACCCAGGGACACAGGGCACTGCAGGGCTGCCACGCACCCAGCACTGCAGGGCCACGGGGCACTGCCAGCACACAGCTCCCTCCCATCCATCACTGCCCGCGCTGCAGGAGCAGCAGCAGCCGTCACTTCGGGGACACAGGACACGGCAGGAAGGCAGGGCTGCTGCCCACCCGGCTCTGCAGGAGCACGGGGCACTCCAGGGATGCCACCCGTCCAGCACTGCAGGACCACGGGGCACTCCAGGGATACCACCCGTCCAGCACTGCAGGGCTGCAGGGCGCTGCCCGCACTGCAGGAGCTGCACCCCCTCCACCTCTGCAGGGCCACGGGGCGCTGCGGGGATGCGGGGCTGCCACCCCTGGGCACCGCAGGGCCGCGGGGCACCGCCGGGGCAGGGAGGGAGCGGCACTGCCCTCGCAGCGCTGCCAGCACAGTGGCACTGCCAGCTCGCACTGCGAGCCACAGAGGCACCACCCACCCGGCACTGCAGGGATGCGGGGGCCCCGAGCCTCATCCCTCCCGCACTGCCTGCGCAGCGCTGCCACCCCCGCTGCCCCCGGCACCCAGAGGGACACCGGGCCCCTGCCCGGGCTGCGCTGCAGCGCAGGAACCCCCCGGGCAGCCCCCCGGCAGTGCCCAGCCCCGGCGCACTGCAACGGCAGCACAGCATCCCCCTCGCACACAGTCACTAGGCAACCCCACACCCTGCGCCAGCAGCTCCTGTTCCCTTCCTCTCTGCAGACACACTGTTCCTTCCCATTCCCTCCCACTCCAGTCTGGGACATGGCACGCACCGGGTGCCCACCCCGTGCCGGTGCCCACCCCGCTGCTGCAGCGGCGGGGCCGGGAGCGCTGCCCCCCTGCATTGCAGAGACACCCCTGCACCGCTGCCCCCGCCGCTGGCACCTCCTTCCCGTGCCCACACGCTGCCCAGGCCGTGCCAGGCACACCGCCAGCCCCACAGACTGTCCCCTCCTGTGCCGAGCCACATGCCCCGCCACCAAGCCCCTGATGGCTGCTGTGCTTGGCCACCAGCTTTTCCATCTCCTGGTTTCCGTTCTGGGAACGCATTTTCCTCCTCCAGGGTCCAGGAGCACCCACGCAGCTTCTGCTGAGCCGTGAGCGTAAAGGGGTTCAACGCAGCTCACTGGCACCCAAAAACCCAGGGCCTGGGTGCCCTAAAATTAGCAGCCACAAACATCTGCCAAGGCCCCGCAGCATCACCTTCCTCTCGCCGCTCCCATCGCTCCCTCTGTCCGTACTTGGCACCCAAGGATAAGCAAATGCTCCATGGGTAAGTGCTCCATCACCATCTGCCTCTGCGGTGCCACACAGCAAGTGCCCAGCTCCTGGTTAGCCTGGCACTGCACGGATCTACAGCAAGCAGAGCACGCTGCACTGTCCCCCTCAGTACTTCCCAAAAGCCAACAGCTCCCGGTCCCTCCACCCCTCTGCTTCCCCATGGATGTGGGGAGATGGAAGAGATGAGCTCTGTCTCCGCAGTGAAAATACATCTCCGTGTCTGGAGAGGAAACTGTGGCCCTGAAGCCAAGCTCGCCTCTGCTCCCTTGTCCTGCCACTTCCTTTGTGCAGAGCAGAGCCATTCCCAGCTGGCCGAGGCCATGCGGAACTGCCTGCATGGGCACTGGGATGGTGACTCCAGAAGGAAGGGATGAGGAGAGCAAGACCTCTTCCAGCCCTGGACCAGCCGAGGATGGAGGAGGTCAGGAGCCAAGCAGAAACACAAGAGATCTCTGCATCAGCACAGGGAGTGTGTGGGCACCCGTGCTGGGAGCATTCCAGGGGTGGGCACCCGCGCTGGGTGTGCACTGCAAGCATTCCAGGGGTGGGCACCCACCAGGAGCACAGCCGTGTGCCCGTAGGAAAGGGCACACACACTGTGCCTGTGCCCTGGCAGGGTGTGCAGGTGTCACACACACCACGCCTGTGCCCTGGCAGGGTGTGCAGGTGTCACACACACCACGCCTGTGCCCTGGCAGGGTGTGCAGGTGTCACACACACCACGCCTGTGCCCTGGCAGGGTGTGCAGGTGTCACACACACACCATGCCTGTGCCCTGGCAGGGTGTGCAAGTGTCACACACACACCACACTCGTGCCCTGGCAGGGTGTGCAGGTGCCACACACCTGCACGCAGGGCAAGGAGCACATCCCTGCCCTCTCCAGGCCCGTGCCCCAGGTGTGAGCTGGAGCCCCTGCACGTGCGTGTGCCCCACACAACGCGTGTGCCCGCGTGTGCGCGTGCCCCTGGCAGCGCTGCCCGTGCCTGTGTGTGATGTCACCCATGCAGGGGCACTGCCACCTGGGTCACACTCGTGTCTGCCACACGCCCAGGGTGCGCTCACACCAGACCCCACATCCAGCTGCCTCCACGGGGTGAACCTGCCCCGAGCTCTGTCAGCCTTGCTTTGGGAAGGGCTGTGAGTGAGGACAGGAGAGATGGGCAGCTCCAGCTGTGGGGAAGGGGCTCCTGGAGGATGCCCGGGCTGGGAGAGGCGCTGTGCCCGCCACCAGGATGTTTGTGCTGGGCTGGGCCCTGGTGCTGGTGACGTAGCCACGTCCTGACTAAGCCCTGGTTCGAGGTGAAAGATCGCAGGGAAAGGGGAAAGTCTCAAGGCAGCGCTGATGCCTCACACGGCTGAGGGAGGGCCCAGCAGCTGGCAATGCCAGGAGCCCTGTGCCAGCCTGGAGGAGGAAGGGTGTCACCCAAAGGTGCCCAGCACTCAGGATTTCTGCTCCAAAAGTGGGGCTGGAGTCCGAATCCAAGCCCTGTTCCTGCAGGTGAAGGAAGGAACCCTCCTGGCTGGAGAAGGAGAGGGGCTGGGAGCCTGAGGGGCAGCGCTGGAAGGCACGAGGGGCCCTGGGCTCGGCAGGATAAGGAATCAGCAGGGTCAGGAATCCTGCTCGGCACCCAGAGGTGCGAATGACACAGCGCAGACGTGAGAGCCCAGAACTGGGCGTGAGGAGGAGGAGGAGGAGGAGGAAGCCTCCACAAGCACGTCTGTGCAGGAGACACAGGCTTCCCAGGGGCCAGTCCAAGGCACCAGGCTATTTTCCCATGGGATCTAAGGACCATCCCACACTTTCTTCTCTGGTGCCAGGCACCTTTTTCCAACCTGCTGGCAGAGCACAGAGCACTTAAAAATAAAAACCCCTCCCAAAACAACTATTCCTCCGCACACACAATTCTCCCTACGGGGAGAGTGTGAGAGACACTGAACCACATGAGAGAGGCGTTAGTCACGCTGCTTAATGCATGACTGGGAAGCTCTCGGAGGACAGTGGCATGCAAAATCCGACAGAATTCAGCCATCCCCACCAAAAAAAAAACAAGCCTTAATGAGAGGGAGGTTATAAAGCGCCGCGAATTTAAGCAACTGCTTGAACAAGCCTGTGCTCCTTGTGATTCCCACAGCCTCCTGGCCCCGTTCCACGGGAGGCAGCACCGCTTCGGGAATGGGCACCAAAGTCCAGCCTCTCCTTGCTCCCAGCGGCCGATTGCGTGGCTCGGAGCCACGGCTTACGAGTCCGTCCAAACCCTGCACTGAGCACACAAGTGCTAATCCCCCCCACGCTCCCCCCAGCCCTGCTCCGGCACTCGGAGCTGGAGCAACATCCCAGCGAGCAGCGAACGGCTCATCCCGGCTCCGCTCGGAGATCAGGGATCGCGGCAGCCGGGAACACGGCCGCTGATGGTCAGCCCTGCGCCGGAGGCACGGATGGGCTGAATCCTGGGTATTCCGTAGCACGTCCCAGGATTTGCTCCAGCTCCGGCTGCCACTGCGGCTGCTCGGCGTTTCTGCAGGCTGGGCCCGAGCGCCCGGAGCCAGAGCACCCCGCGAGGAGGAACCCCACCGGCTTGGCAACAGCGTCACCCCAAAACCATCCCTGAGGAGCTGGGCAGTGATGAAAACCCGACAAAGCCCAGGGCCCTCCCTCCTCTTGCTGCCTTCTCCACATCCCTTCCAACTCTGGCAGCCAGCGAGGCAGAGACCTGTCAGAGCCTACCCGGAGTGGCAGCCCCCATCCTCCCACCCGTGGGTCCCCCACAGCCGCTCCGGGCTCCTGTCCCCTCCCGCCACCATCCCACCCTCCACCCCGGCTGGAGAGGGGCCCAGGGGGACGACAAAAATGTCNGAGCGGAGCCCCCGCTCCCCCGGGCGCCTCCGCCAGCCCCGCGCACACGCACAGGGACACGCACACACACACACGGACACACGCACGGACACACGCACGCAGACACCCGAGGAAAAACCACGGGAGCCGCTCTGCCGGCACCGGCTTCGCGCTCAGCCTCGCGTACCGGGAAACAGGGATCCTCCGCGGCGCAGGCACGCACAGCCCGCTGACACACTCAGCTCGCTGACACACACGCACACTCAGAGCCGGCTGACACACGCAGAGCCGGCTGACACACTCACCCGCACGCACAGAGCCGGCTGACACACTCACCCGCACGCACACAGCCCGCTGACACACTCACCCGCACGCACGCCCCGTCACACACACACAGCACCGCACACAGACGCGCACCCCACTCGCGTCCCCGCACCCCGGTGTCCCACGCACCCCACGCGGACACCCCGCACGGCCCCCGGCGGGCT
>VYXC01008421.1:76134-93818 GCA_013397175.1 Platysteira castanea
CGCCTGCGTCCATCGGTGTGTGTGAGGATGTGCAGGGGAAGCGCAGCGCAGGCACGGCCCCTCCCCCCCCCCGCCCGCCGCTGCCTCCGCCTCTCGCCTCCACCACCACCACGGGGAGGTGGAGCTCCGGCTCCTTATCAGATCCCGAGCCCGGCCGGGCTGCCGGGACGAGCGGGCAGCGGCTGCCGGGCAGAGCCGCCCGGCTCCGGGCTGCCGGCACCGCGCCCAGCGCCGTGCCCGTGCAGAACGGGGGTCCCCGCGGCCCCCCGGACCCCCTCACCCCGGAGACCCCTCCGCTCCGCGCCCGCACGTGTGGCTCGGCTCTCCCCTTTCACTCCCCTCTCGGTGCTCTTAATCATTCATTCACTCATTTATTCTTCCAGCCGGCACTTCACAGCCCCACAACCCCACAGCACAGGGCCGGGGACCCGGGGCAGCGCACCCGGGAGGGTCCCTCCTCGGCACCGAGCTCACCGGGGGCTGTGCCCACCCCTCCGCGGCCCCCCAGCCCAGCAGGGCTGCGGGCAGGCTGCGAAGCTCCCCCGCGGGCTGCGGCGGTGGGGCTGGAGCGGCCGCTGTGCCCTGCCAGCGTCACACCTGGGTGAATCACGGCTTTATGGATTGCGGGGTGTCGGGGCGCAGCAGCAGCACCGAGCACCTGCGGCTCCCCAAAGCAGCCGCGAGCTCCCAGCGCCCTTGTGATGCCTTCACAGGCTGTTCTCCCTCAGCTGGCTCCTCACCCCGGCACCTCGGCTGGCCAAGCAAAGCCCCCGGGGGGCCTTGGGGACAGCGTGTTCCAGGGCTGCCCCTTCCCTCGCTGCCTCCACCGCCTCCGTGCTCCTGCAAGGAGCGGCCGCGCTCCCTGCCAGGGGCTGGAGCTGCAGCCTGGCCCTGCTAAAACCCTCGGCGCCTTCCGAGGGTCGCGCAGCCCGTGGCGCTGCCCCTCACCCGCCTCCCGGGCCGGTTGCGGCGCGGATTTTTCGCCAGGATGCTGGAAAGTCCTTCCCGCTCCGCCGCAGCGAGGATGGGAGCGCGTCTTCCCGCTGAGCTACGCCAACCTGTTGCGCAGCGCCCTTCGCCGCACACATGCTCAGCTCGGCTGCATGACTGCACCATCTAGAGGCTGCGCCTGCCTGCTCGGAGCAGCCCGGCTCCATCTCACCCCCTAAATCACCTCGTTTTCCCCCCAAAATTGTCCTGCTTCCCTCCCAGATCGCCCCGCTTTTCCCCCGGCAACAAGCGGGCTCAGCCGCTGGCAGGGCTGCATCCTGCCGGGCAGGAAAAGGGGGCTGGAGAGTCATCCCTCGGGGTGGAAAGCCCAGCTCTCCTCCCAGACTTTCTGCTCCTGCAGAGATGTCGGCTCCTCCGCGTCCGTGTGCGGGGTTTTTTTATCCGAGTGTCAATTCACATGAAGCCGATTTAGCAGTAGATGCAAAGTGAGAAGCCGGGGAAGGTCAAAGCCCACCTTTGGGGCAGGGAGAGGAGCTGTGGGGTTTGTCAGGCTGTGCCCGGCTGATCCAGAATGAGCTGGGCAGGGAGAGGGAACGAAATTCTCAGGAGACACGGGGAGGTTTGATGGATCAGTAACTGGCAGCCCTCCTTGGAGGGACGGAGAGCTGGAGCAAAGGGAGAAACCGAGGGAGTGACCCCGTGGATCCAAGGCTGCCCGCGGAGCAGGGACAGCAAACTTTAGAGATTGCTGGGGACCAAAGGTTTGCATTTCACAAGAGTCACGGGGCAGTCGATCGGCGGCTGCACGGGGAGTGCCGGGGAGCTGGGCACGCACATGGATCACTGGATGCCGCTGGTTTTTGGGACACCGGTGACTGTCACCTCAGCCTCTGCTCAGACACGTTCCTGAGGGCCAGGTCCAGGCTCTAGGAATGCAGGGGAGAAGTGTCCTGGCATCAGGAACCACCTCTGTGCAGCCCAGAGGAGTGGCCTGGCAGAGCCCTCCGCAGTGCCAGCAGCGCCCGTGGCCCGCGGAGCTGGGGGGACACCGTGTCCAGGCCACTGGTGGCCTGGCATCCCAGGGCTGCCTCTCCATCTCTACCTTCCTCCTCCACCCCGCTGCCTTTGAAAGCCCCTCCCAGAGTGCTCCTTGCCCTCTGACAGCACAGGAAGCTTTGCCATTCCCTGTACTTCCTTCTCCTGGGCGTTATTGTAGAATCCCGGAATGGTTTGGGTTGGAAAGGACCTCAAAGACCATCCCATTCCACCCTTATCTGCCAGGGACACCTTGCACTATCCCAGGCTTCTCCAAGCCCCATCCAACCTGGCCCTGAACGCTTCCAGAGGTGGAGCACTCACAGCTTCCCTGGGCAACCTGTGTCTCGCCACCCTCACAGGGAAGAATTTCATCCCAAGCTCCAGATGAGTCACCCATCCTCACCTTGCCTTCACCGTTCCCAGAAAGCAGAGCCAGTCTGAGCAACGAGAAGCCCTCAGGCTGCAGCTCTGTCTGCAGCGTTGTTCCGTGAGACCCTCCAGGTGCTTCCCGCCCGCCTGCCCCGGTGCTGGCAGTGCCACCGCCCCCGGAGCTGCTGCTGGAGGCTCTGGCTCGCCCCGAGCTCCGTGTCCCCCGTGCTGGGCTGCTCCAGGTACCCCGTGCTGGGCTGCTCTGGCATCACGCAGAGGCGGCTGCTTGGTGGTGCCGCTGGGGCCTTGTCAGAAGAACAAAGCCTGCGAGGGAAGAGCATCCAGCTAAATCTCCGGGAAAGCGAGAAGAAAGGGAAACACGGAGAGCAAATGAACCTTACAAGAGAATAAATACCCCCTCCCCAACACACACACGCGGCAACCTGGCTGCCGTCTGCTGCAAGGAGTTCAAAGGCTCCTCTGTTCTCTCTCTCATCAGCTCTGGGCTCCGCAGGAGAAGCAGCAGCTCGGATTTGGGCAGCAAATGCTAATAACACAGATGTTCTGACAATCCGCTTGTTTCTACAATTAAAAACAAAAAGATCCTCAAAACCCAAATGCGAGGAAATGAGCACATTAAAGAACTTCTCCTCCGCTCGCCTCCCGCGTCACCGAGGGCTGCAGGTTTGCGGGGGAAGGAGCTGGGTGGGCGCAGCCCCATCCGGAGCGTCGGCGGGATGATGTGGGAGCAGCGCATCCCTCGGACCACGGCGATGCTCTGGCCACGGGATGCGGGCAGCCGAGCCCAGCCGGGATCCACGGAGGAGCCGGAGGGCTCGGATGTTCGCCGCCTGTCTTGCCTGTGGGATGCTCGCTGCCAAATTATTGGGAGATTGTTTTTATTACTGCTTTAACTCTTTTTTTAACCTTGTTTTTCTCTTGGCTGCTCTTTCACTCACTCATTAATTTTGGTATTTTTCTCACGGTATATAACCCCTGTCACGGCTGCCATGGCAACAGGAGGGAATGTGCTCAGCGCTAAAATATCCTCTCAAAAATAACAAAAATAAGACAACAGAGGCAGCTTCTGTGGGCTGCTGCAAATGCAGATCTGGCCTGGCTTTGTGGTGACGGAGGATGAAAGATCCTGCAGGCCAGGGAAACCCCTGAGCCCTGGTCCTCCCACAGCACTCAGCCCACCCCACATCGCAGGGCACACGGGCTGCCCAGCTGGCAGCTCCTCCGAGGATGGACACTGGGAAGGAACATCCCAAATCTCCTCATCCAGCCCTGAAAGCTCTTCCCCACCCTCAGGACCACTGTCCCTTGTCCCTCAGGGCCACACGAGCTCCACCATTGCCACTCTGGAAGCTCCTCCTGGGATGGACACTGGGGATGAACATCCTAAATCTCCTCATCCAGCCCTGAAAGCTCTTCCCCACCCTCAGGACCACTGTCCCTTGTTCCTAAAGGTCACATGAGCTCCACCATTGCCACCCTGGAAGCTCCCCCTGGGATGGACACTGAGGATGAACATCCCAAATCTCCTCACCCAGCCTTGCAAGCTCATCCCCTTCCTCAGGGATTTTCCCTCAGGGATCATTGTCCCCTGTCCCACAGTCCCACAGATCTCCACCACTGCCACACTGGAAGCTCCTCCTGGGATGGACATCGGGGATGAGCACCACAGAAAGCTCCTCCCCTTCCTCAGGGAGAGCCATTCCCTGGATAACGAGGAGGAACCGCGGGTCTAGGCTTGGAGAAGGCAGTGAGGGCATTGCTCAGGGCGGGTTTGTGCTCTCCACTGGGTTTCCATCCACGCGTGGATCCCTGGGACAAGTCCCACCTGGTGACACGATGTCCCCAGACGCGGGAGCTGCAGCCGGCGTTGGTGGCAGGGCCAGCAGGGTTGTCACCCAGACCTGCTGCCTGCGTGTGACAGGATCCCCGGGCTGGGGGAGAGAGGCGCCCGTGCTGATGGAGCACACTCGGAGCTCCCCGAGGCATCCGACTTCCTTCCACCTGACATTTCGATTAAAACTTGCATTAGAAGGAATTAACGGGGCGCGGATGAGATGGATTCAAACTGCTTCCCTGGCAGAGCTCCGAGGGGGCTGCTAATGGGGAGAGAGCAGAAAGGAGCTTTATTCCCACCTCCCTCCCCCGGGGCCCGCGCTCCGTCCGCTGCTGTGAAACGTTTTTATATCAGTGATGGAGATGAAGAGATGAGATCTTTGCTGGGAAAGCTGGAAAAATGACACCCAGGGTGATGAGACAGAGAGGGAAGAGGATGTTTTTACCTGGTTAAATGGTCAGGGGGTATTTGGCTGCAGATCTGTGGGCCTGGAGTTTGGATTTGAAGCCCTCAGGCTGGATTTTGGAGAGCAGTGACTCTGGACATGGCCAGACAGGCTGGAGAGAGGAGCCCTGGCTTTTAACCAGCAACCATGGGAGCTCCTCTAAGCCCTCCCGGGAATATCTGCCTCGTCCAGTGATGCAGATTTGTCCGTGGAAGAGTAATTAGGGATCATTGTGTACTGGTGTGCCCTGCTGCGGGGGCTGAAAATCCGTGAATAGCGCCCTGCTGGAGCTCTTTGTCTGGCACCCACCCTCAGGGGTGTCAGGGGAATACCAGCAGAGCTGGAAGGAGCCCCACAGAGCCGACCACAGGCTGGAAAAGCCAGGCCTAGGGGTGCGGTGCTGATAAAACCTCTGTTATCAGGCGATCTGAGCACCTGGCTGGAAAACAGAGCAGGGGGAACCCTTAAATCCCACAGCGAGGAGTGACAAGAGCAGGGCTGCAGCTGAAGAGAGGCAGATTCAGCCTTGGATTGAAATCCAGCATGCGAGCGGTGAGAGCATTTGAAGGCTGGAGGAGCTTTTCTCGGGGAGATGATGGGCTCACAGCACTGCTGCAGCTTTTGTCACCAGATTAGATCTCGCTTTAAAAAAGAAACCATTTAATCCTGGGAGCAGCTCTGAGGCCGAGGCGAGGACGGGCTGGGGTGAGCGACCTCCCTGGCCCGATCCTCCACCTCATCCCTTCCCTCCACGGGCTGTTGGGAACAGCATGTCTGCAGTGCCCTGCAATTATTCAAGCACTGATTAATCAATCCCCAGCTCCAGGGGTCAGGAAGGTTGCTCCAGTCCCCACCCATCCTCTGCGGCACCGGAGATCTCCTCGAGAAGAAGCAGCAGAGCCCCAAAATGAAACCCTGGTGGCTGATTTGGTGCTCAGTGCCTGAGCTGATCCTGGGATTCAGACTGGAGAGGAGCTTCCCTGGCACTCCCAGGCTGGTGGAAGCCCTTGGGATGCTCCAACAGCTTCCCCAGGCTGGGACCCACCCCAAGGGGCAGCTCCTGCTGTTCCCAGCACCGTGCCCATGCCAGAGACTTGGGCTGTGCTGGCCTCCCTCCCATCCCCTACCTCTGGCACTCTCTTTATTCCCAAAATACTCAGATTCCTGCTCCTGGGTGTAAGGAAGGAGCGAGCCATGCTGTACACAAGCTGTGGGGTCAGATAGTCATGGAGTCATGGCATGGTTTGGGTTGGAAGTGGCCCTGAAGCTCATCTCGTTCCAAAGCTGGGGTGTGACCCACTAGATCACATCACTGCGGTCCCCTGGCCCCCGTGGCTGTCCCCAACCCGGGCTCCCCGTGACCTGGCAGGAGCAGGTTTGGGAAGAGCAGGACAGTTCCTACAGTTCCTACAGTTCCTACAGTTCCTGTCCCGCTGCTGCCGGAGCTGCTGAGGGTCCGGCAGGGCTGGGGAGAGGCTGGAGAGCAGCAGGAAGGGGGGAGCTCTCAGGAAGCAGAGCCTCGCGAGGAATGAGCCCAGTCTCTCACGTCGCTGCCGCTCTCGGAGCTGGCCTCGCCTCCTCCGGGGATCTGCTATTCATTCCTCCTCCGAAGGAGAATTACACCCATTTCCTGCTTTTGTTAGGGTCCAACGGTCTCCTGCCTGAAATCCCAGCTCCAGCTGCTGCTGGGAGAGGGCCCAGCCCTGGGAACAGGCGAGAGGCACCGGGGAAGGAAGGGTTCCACATCCTCCCGGCGGGAGCTGTCGGGGAGCCGTGACCTCCCTGCACAGGATCCTGCGGTCCGAGGGAGCAGGAGGAGGCTCGGGGAGAGGAGGCCAGACCAGACCTGCCCTGCCCGTGACTGGCACGGGGCTGGGACACACAAACCTCGGCTCAGGCTGGGGCTTGCCTGTGGAGACTGGGCTGGGCAGGAGAGGAGCTCCTGTGGGCTTGGAGAGAGGGAGAGGCTCATCCCTCATCCCTGCTCCTGGCGAGGAGGGACTTGGGACTTGTCACAGCCGAGTTCTGCAGGGTTCAGGACAGGCAGGGACCATGGGAGGGAGAGTTCTGGGTGACAACAGCGGGTCAGGGGCTGTGGTGGGGACAGCCAGCCCGTGCACGTGGGCACCAGAGGGTGCAGAGCTCAGCGTGGGTTTGGCAGGAGGTGGCAGGGCCAGGCTGAGGGCAGGGTTGGTGCATGGGGACAGCAGAGGAGAAGGGAGCTGGGGGACAGGGACCCAAGGTGCCACGAGCCCAGCAGGGCAGGAGCAGACCCCTGTGGGCATGGAGGGCAGGAACAGGCAGCCCTGGCCCCGGGATGGGGCAGAGCAGGGCAGCAGGGGCTGGCAGGGGGATGCACGGAGGGCAGGCTCCGGGGGGAGGTCACTCACTGTCCCTCTGGAGCTGGCACGTGGCAGGAGCAGGGGGCCAGCGAGGGGCTGGGGTGGGAAGTGGTGGCGACAGACGGACCTGAGTGACCTTTGCAGGGCTGGGGTTGTGTTTGCTCCGAGGGGGCGATGCTGCCCCGTTATCTCCGCTGTGTTTGCTCTGCAAGATCCCGCAGCCGGCACTTCCCAGGGCAAAATCCAGAGGCGCTGGAGGGAGACTCCAAGGGGAATGCCGGGCTAAACAAGCGGCAGACGAGCTGGGATCTGCGGGAAAGGCCAGCCAAGATCAGATACGGCACATCCCGAGGGAGAGGATGAGCCTCGGTGGGAGGACGGGAGGTCTGGAGTGGGGGATCCTTGTAGGGATCTTCCCCTGGGGTTGGGGCACACGAGGATGGCGGATGTGGCACCGTGCCAGTGCTGGCCCTGGGAGGCAGTGGGTGGAATGGTGGGGATGGGACATCACTCCCAGCTTGGATTGGGTGCCAGGGTGCTGGCACAGAGCTCTCAGCACATCCTGCTTCCCTTGGGCCTGAGCATCACCGCCCCAGGCTGGCACCCAGCAGGGACCTTCACTCCTGCTGGGGCACAAAGTCCTTCTGTCCCCAGCGACCACAGCTTTGCTGGGTGCCAGGCAGGCCAGCGTGCCCTGCCCGGAGCGGGAAGGCCGTGGAGGCAGGGAAGGGTGGCAGGGCTGAGCGGGAAGGGGGTGAGGCAGCTTTGGAGCAGCTTCCTGAGGAACTGGGAGCAAGCAGGGCGAGCAGACTTTGCCCATCCTGGTAAACAAACAGCACGGATCGCTCCGGAGCAACCCCTGACTCCACCATCCCTAGCAGACACAACCTGCAGGGCCCTGAACTTTGGTGTGTTTGTTTTAGGACGAAAGCATTAAAGGGAAAATATCAAACAACAAATAATCTGCATGCACGCCGGCTCGCCGGGCGCTCTCTGCTCCCCGGGGCCAGCTGGCAGCTACAGCCTGTGCTGCTGAGTGCCACTTCACGTGCCTGTCCCCACTGCCTGGCCCCAACCCACCATGAGATTGGCCTCTCTGTGTCCACCTCTCATCCAGCGCCCCAAATCACACCAGCCTGGGTGGGTTCCTCCAGAGAGGGAGCTTTTCTTCAGGCTCATTTCCTGCTCTGGCCCTCGAATTCATTTCTGCCTTGCCAAAGGGCCCTGTGGGTCCTGGAGGATTTGAGCAGCCCCTCGGTGTGCAGGGTGTGCTTTGAACACCTCCAGCATCTCCACATAATCCTGCTTTGCTGGTTGCCTCTCATGGCACACCATTCCCAGCGTGGAGCCGGGTGGGAACGAGTCGGAACAGCTCGGGCTTGGTGAGCTTTGGTGAGGGGCAGCTTCCAGCCCGGAGGGCAGCTCCTGTGGCCAAAGTGCCCAGCCCAGGGCACCCCCAGGCCACTGCCCAGTGCTCGCCAGCAGCCCCCAGTCCCCAGGAGCTGCAGCTCGGCAGCGATTGCCGGCGCTCGCAAACAGCCTTGTTTCATCTCCAGAGGAAACTCTTCAAAGCCACCCAAGCACTTTGATTTCGGAAAGGTTTTCATTCCTGTGAAGATAAGAAAAGCTCCCTTGGCACGGCGCAAGGGCCCCCAGGAGGGACTGCAGCCCACATGCCTGGGAGCCTGGCAGCCACGGGCTGAGAGAGCCGGGCAGGCAAACGAGTCCGTGGCCACCAGCATTGCTGGTGGCCTGGCACAGGACAGGAGCTGGCCCTGCTGCCAAGGACTGGGTCCTGCTCTCTGCCAAGGTCAGGGATGTGGTGGAGAGGCTGTCTGAGATCTGAGGAACGGGCTGGGCACCTCCAGGCACTCGGGACAGGGAGGTGTCTCCTTCCCGGGGTCTGGGAGGAGGTGGGCAGAGGTCCTGGCTCTTGCAGGAACCATGGGCTGGAGGCCTGGGTGCTGCTCCCAGCTCAGGGCTCTGCTGCCCAGGGCCTTGGTTTGGGAGCAGGTGGAATGTGCCTGAATGTGGGAGCAGTGAAATGAGGAAGCACCAGAGAGTTGGACTGGGAGCAGGGAGTTTTGGGTCTAAGAGGCAGGCAGGGGCTGGGGAGGGTGTGGAGCAGGCTCTTGGGACAGTGTGGGAATGGCGGGGACAGTCCCACCATGGGGGTGGGTGTTCTTCTGGTCACCCCTCCTGTGGCCGGAGCCTGGCCCTGACCCTCCAGCCCCATCCTGGCTCCGAGTCACCAAGGCTTTAACCACAAAAGGGACTTTGAGCAGCAGGATGTGGGGGCAGGAAGCAGAAGCCCTTTTGATCTCTGGGTCTTCTCCACAGCCAGGAGTCAAACCAAAGTGACAATTTGGAGGGGAGCTTTGGACAACGAGATCCCATTGTCAAGGGGTAACGAGATCCCTGAGCAGCCTCAGCCTGAGGTCCCTGGCAGAAGCACCACGAGCTGGCCCAAAAGCCTTTAGGAAATCAGGACCGAGTGTGGAGATGGCACAGGCGGGGCACAGGGAGCTGCACCCTTTGGGAGGAGCTGCAGGGAAATGAGCCCACGGCCTCCCCACCAGCAAATCCCACTGAGCTGTGCCCGCCTGGAGCCAGCATGGGGAGTGCCAGCGGGGTTAGGGCTGTGCCAGGCACACCAAGTGAAGGGACAGAGGAGCAGAGGAAGGGAAATCCCTGGAGGGCGTTGGCCCAGCTCACAGCGAGATGTTTGGGGTGAACCTGGTGGCAATTTTGCTCACGGAATGAAATTTCTCAGCCTGATTGCAACAGCACTGCTGGACCCAGAGTGGGCTGAGGGCACAGCCCAGGGCACTGCGGGGCTGCTGGGGCGCTCTGGAGAGTGAGGAAGGGGAAGGGGCAGCGCCAGTGTCACCAGGGTGCTGGTGACAGGAGTGGGGGCACAGCCAGCACCAGACTGAGGAGATCCAGGGCACGAGGAGACCTGGGCCCTGTCCTGCTGCGCTGCCCCAGGCTCCAGGGGACAGCTCTTGGCCTGTGTGTGACACCTGCAGGGTCACCCTGCAGAGGGGTGGGATGGGGCGGCTGCGGAACGCCAAGGAGAGGGGGAGGACACAGCAATTGTGCCACCATTGCTGCTGTGACACCATCGCTGCTGTGACACCATCGCTGCTGTGACACCACCATTGCTGTGACACCACCACTGCTGTGACACCACCAGGGCTGTGACACCATCGCTGCTGTGACACCACCACTGCTGTGACACCATTGCTGCTGTGACACCATTGCTGCTGTGACACCATTGCTGTGCCACCACCACAGCTGTGACACCATTGCTGGTGTGACACCACCATGGCTGTGACAGCACCATGGCTGTGACACCGCCATGGCAGTGACACCACCACGGCTGTGACACCATCATTGCTTCTGTGACACCACCATGGCTGTGACACCACCACTGCTGTGACACCATCATTGCTTCTGTGACACCGCCATGGCAGTGACACCACCACGGCTGTGACACCATCATTGCTTCTGTGACACCACCATGGCTGTGACACCACCACTGCTGTGACACCATCATTGCTTCTGTGACACCGCCATGGCAGTGACACCACCACGGCTGTGACACCATCATTGCTTCTGTGACACCACCATGGCTGTGACACCACCACTGCTGTGACACCATCATTGCTTCTGTGACACCGCCATGGCAGTGACACCACCACGGCTGTGACACCATCATTGCTTCTGTGACACCACCATGGCTGTGACACCACCACTGCTGTGACACCATCATTGCTTCTGTGACACCGCCATGGCAGTGACACCACCACGGCTGTGACACCATCATTGCTTCTGTGACACCACCATGGCTGTGACACCACCACTGCTGTGACACCATCATTGCTTCTGTGACACCGCCATGGCAGTGACACCACCACGGCTGTGACACCATCATTGCTTCTGTGACACCACCACGGCAGTGACACCACCACTGTCAGCCCCGCAGGGACACCGGCCCCACCGGTGATGCTCCATCCCCTCCTGCTCCCTCCCGGGGACGCCAGGCAGTGCAGGAGCCTCACCGAGGACCAAGAGGCTCCTGAGTGGAATTTTGGGTGTTCGCAGGGGCAGTTCCCAGGCTGGGAACATCCCGATCCTCTTCCCTGCCCTACTTCTGCTCGGTGTGACCCCACACCTGCCCAGCCCGGATCGGGGGCGGTGACACCGGGGGCTCTGTTGGGTTTGAGGCTCCCGCTGGTGGAGCAGGAGAGGGCAGGGCTGGCAGGAACGAGCTGGAGACACGCCGGGGCTGCTGGAAGGAGCACGGCAGAGCCTGCGAGACCTGCCCTACTTTTCCAACAGTGCAGAGCCGGGGCGGGGGGTCCCTCCTGACTTCCCTGCTCAGGCCCCTGGGCTGATGCTGCGGGAGCCGCAGCGGGGACTCCCAGCCCAGCATCCCCCCGGCCCAGCCCGCAGTCCCGGCGGTGCCAGAGCTCCGGAGGAAGGCGCACGAACGCCCCGGGGCACAGGAAGCCCTGGAGGGAGGCACTTGCTCTCCTTTCTGCCGAGAACAGCCTGGGGCACACACGGTCCCCGGTGCCCGCTGCCTGCCCGGCCCCCTCCCCAAACAACGCGGGGCTCCAGAGGACTGGGGCGCACAAAGAGGGGCACCCCCAGCATCAGCGTGATCCCAAGGCTGCTTTTCAGAGAGCTCTGCCACCAAAAATATTGCAGAAAACTCTTTCTCAGCTGTATTTTTGGTGTTTTTTTCCTAGCCTGAGTCAGGTATTTAAAACCCTGTGGACTTTTCCGCGCCGCTCCTCCTCTTTAGGAAGGTGGGAGGGGAGGAAGCGATTCAGAGGATCCCACAACTGAGTTTTGGTTTGCAGTCCTATTGTTAGCAGGGCAAAAATAAACCCCGGAGGAGCAGTGGGAGGTGGCACCCGCAGCCCTGCAGGACACAGGGACACCCTGGTGCCTCAGGGCACTGCGGGGACTCGGGCATGGGAGGGTTGGGCTTCATTTCCTTCTGTTCCAGCCAGGTTTTCTAAGGGAACGAGGTGATTTCAGCTCCTGGCTGATGTCACCAACATGAGGGAGCTCTGCGGGATTTAGATCTGAGAATGGGGGAATTGTTGAGGTGAAAACCTCCAAGGTCATCAAGTCCAGCAGTCAACCCAGGCCGCCGTGTTCGCCATGAAATCGTGTCCCCGAGTGCCACATCTGCACATTTTTTAGGACCACGGAGTCACAGGGTGATTCGGGTTGGGAGGGACTTTAAACACCTCCACATTCCAACCCTTCCAGCGGACACCTCCTCCTACCCCAGGCTGCTCCAGTCCCAGTCCAACCTGGCTCTGAGCACTTCCAGGCACCCACTTCCACCTGAGGCGTCCCCAAATTGGTGCCTGGATATGGGGAGGTGCAAAAGGTGCCCCGAGGGAGGAAAAAACACACCAGGAGCAAACAACAACCTCTGGCAGCATCTTCCTGGCACTGCCCCCTGACAGGGGCACAGGGACTGGATAAAGCCACACACCCCGGGCTGTGCTGGGTGGGACCTGCAGCTCTCGGGGTGGGTTCCAGCAGCTTGGCAGAGCCTAAATCCCTCTAAAACTCGGTTCTGCTGGCCCTGAGCTCTGCTGGGAGGGACCTGCAGCTCTCAGGGTGGGTTCCAGGAGAGCCTAAACCCCTCTAAAACTGAGTCCTGCTGGCCTTGAGCCCCCGAGCTCTGCTGGGAGGGACCTGCAGCTCTCAGGGTGGGTTCCAGGAGAGCCTAAACCCCTCTAAAACTGAGTCCTGCTGGCCTTGAGCCCCCGAGCTCTGCTGGGAGGGACCTGCAGCTCTCAGGGTGGGTTCCAGGAGAGCCTAAACCCCTCTAAAACTGAGTCCTGCTGGCCTTGAGCCCCCGAGCTCTGCTGGGAGGGACCTGCAGCTCTCAGGGTGGGTTCCAGGAGAGCCTAAACCCCTCTAAAACTGAGTCCTGCTGGCCTTGAGCCCCCGAGCTCTGCTGGGAGGGACCTGCAGCTCTCAGGGTGGGTTCCAGGAGAGCCTAAACCCCTCTAAAACTGAGTCCTGCTGGCCTTGAGCCCCCGAGCTCTGCTGGGAGGGACCTGCAGCTCTCAGGGTGGGTTCCAGGAGAGCCTAAACCCCTCTAAAACTGAGTCCTGCTGGCCTTGAGCCCCCGAGCTCTGCTGGGAGGGACCTGCAGCTCTCAGGGTGGGTTCCAGGAGAGCCTAAACCCCTCTAAAACTGAGTCCTGCTGGCCTTGAGCCCCCGAGCTCTGCTGGGAGGGACCTGCAGCTCTCGGGGTGGGTTCCAGCAGCTTGGCAGAGCCTAAACCCCCCTAAAACTGGGTTCTGCTGGCCCTGAGCTCTGCTGGGAGGGACCTGCAGCTCTCAGGGTAGGTTTCAGGAGAGCCTAAACCCCTCTGAAACTGGGTCCTGCTGGCCCTGAGCTCCGCTCACAGCTCTCCTTGCTGCCCATCCCTCCATCCCAGCCCCAAACTGTGCCTGCTGCTGCACGGGCATGACTCGTGCGCGTCCGTGGGGGGAAGCAGCCCCAGGAATAACCCAGCCTGGAAACCAGGAGCTCGTGTGCTCGTTTGAAGTGCTGGATACGGCAGCTCAGGAGCCCCTGCTCGCCGAGATTTCTAATTACGCTCCTGCATAATTGTTCCAAGCATTCGCTCAGGCTGAAGCAAAGCTTATTGGTTTGTGAGCCCGAGCACACCCCGGGGCCTGCTTTCAAATGTAGGCCCAGCCTTTAGTGCCCCCGGTGCCACAGTTGGAGGATGTGAATTTGTGTGTTATTGCTGAGAGCTCCGTCACCGGGCTTGGAGCTGGTGGAGGACTCCAGATGTGTCATCCGGGCCGGGGGATTTGCTGCCTTTTGTGCTTTGAATCCTCCATCTCTGCCTTTGCTTCCCGGCCTGAGGAGGAGGAGGAGGATGAGCTTGGGAATGCGGCTCCTGCTCCTGCACGAGGTTGTCCCAGTGTTTGGCCGTGGATTCCCAAATCTCCACCACGTTTCCCCTGTTCCCTGTGCTCCCTGTGCTCCCAGCCGTCTCTGCCTCCCGATTTCCATCCCGTGTTTTACCCCCTGCATTCTCTCCCCCTCTCTGTTGGCTCTCTGTGGGTTAATCCCTATTTTCTCACCATTTGGCTCCCTGTCATGCATCTGCCATCAGTGCAATATGAATCTTCCCCAGTTTCTCTTCCCAGTATTCCCAAAGCTCTGCTCGAGACCCAGTCCCATCACATTCCCACCCCTGCCTTTCCCCCAGACCTGCAGGGCCGGGATTGAGCCATCTCCGTGTCCTAGGAGCTGTGGCACACTGGGAACTGTGCTCTTCCTTCCACCCCAGGCATGGCATCCTGGCTCCGTGTCTCTGGGATTGCCTTGCGGGAGTCACAGCACCCCTGGGAAGTAAGATCAAAGCCAAAGTTAGGACAGGGACTGAGATTAAACCCAGCTCTGGTTTATGGGGTGGTTGGATGGGGCTTGGAGCACCCGTGGCAGAGGCTTGGAATGAGAAGAGCTTTAATTTCCAACCCAAACCAGTCCACAATTCCGTGATTCTGTGGGAACCTTTCCCATTTCCTCAAGCCTTTGTGGAGGGCTGGGAAGTGCCTGCAGTGAGGAATCCGTGCAGGGTGGAACACAGGAGCTCACCCCTGCCCTCCCAGATCGCTGGGATTTAGGGAGCCATCCCTGGCAGCCACTGAGGTCACACCTGGGGAGACACAAAAAACTGGGAATGTGTCTCCACCCAAGCCCCGGTGAGTCTCGGGAATGTGGTGCCAAAGCCACCCGTGAGCTGCTCCCAGCTGAACCACTGGGAGCAGGGACAAGGGACATCCAAATGGCTCCTTCCACCAGCCCCAAATCCTGCTGTCCCCGTTGGGATGAGGTGTGTCTGGGAAGACACAATAAAGAGGCTCTCACACCTGCCAGGTTCAGCAGAAAGGAGGGGAAAAACTTTATTATTGAGATATCTCACATTCTTATACAATTCCCAACTGCACAAGGGATTGGAGAGCATGTCACTTCCTTCTCAATCCCACTGGAGAAGAAAGGTGCTCATCAAAGTTCTCTTATCACAAAAGGAATGAAAAACAGAAAATACCGTTAAGTAAACATTGGCTATTATTTACATGAAACTGTGAGAAAGAATCTGACTCCAAGGTTAAAAACAGAAGGCTTAGCAAAAACCAGGGCAACAATGAGGGAAGGATTCCTCCTCCCAAAGCCGTGGGGGTCCCGAGCAAACAGGAGGGAGCAGTTTTGGGGCTCCCAGCAGCGGAACCTCAGCGGCACCACGGGAGAAACGTGCCCGCAGCAACAACTTCCCGCTGCTCCAGGGATGCTTCCCGCTGCTTCACTGGTGATCCACCGATCCAAACTGGAGCTCCCAGTGCTCCCCTCCATGGGCAAGGCCAGCGCGGGTCCCTGGGGAGCTGCCAGGCCACGGCTGTGCCGCGGTGTCTCCCGGGAAGGGGAGAAGGGAAGCGCAGCCGCGGCCCCGCGCGCTCCTGCGGTAATATCCAAATCTGCTTACCGTCTGCCGCTGTGATTGAAGGAGTTTCTGTAATAATGTATTAGCTAAAGCTTCCAGATTATCCCAAAAACATCAGCTTTAACAAAGGGGTAATGCCTCTTTAATCCCCGCATGATCCCGGTTCCCAGTCTCTGCAGGACATTAATTCACGGCTAATACACGGGCTCCAGGCAGGCTGCTAATGTGGGCTGGGGCCCGCCGGGGCCAGCCGGCCACTGCTTTGTTCCCCCTGCTCCTGGGAATGCCGGGATCTCCAGCCTGGCCCAGCTTTCTGAGCAGAGCTCCCGGATTTGGCGGCTGTGGTTGGTCGGGAGCGATGCAGGATGTTCCCGTCTTCCCTGCGCCGTGGGACAGCCCAGAACTGGATGCTGGATGTGGGATGTGCTCCTCACCCCCATGCCCCTGGAGGAGGTGTAAAGGACACCCTGGAGCAGGTTTCCCAGCAGAGCTGTGGCTGCCCCATCCCTGGAATTGTCCAAGGGTGGGGCTTGGAGCCACCTGGGGCAGTGGAAGGTGTCCCTGCCCATGGCAGGGGCTGGAGTGAGATGATCCTTAAGGTTCCTTCCAACCCAAACCATCCCGTGAGTTTGTGATTCCGTGGAAATCAGCTGTGGTTCTGCTGCACTTGGCAAACAACTTCCTGGGGGGAAATGCCAGGGGGTGATGGGAGCACCAGGATCTCAGCAGGGCTCCACCCTGGGCCCATCCCCTGTGCCAGAGCAGCTGTCCTGGCACGGAGCTGGGCCAGGGAGGCTCAGGCTGGACATCACGGAAAGATCCTTCCCCAGAGGGTGCTGGGCACTGCCCAGGCTCCCCAGGGAATGGGCACAGCCCCGAGGCTGACGGAGCTCCAGGAGCGTTTGGACATCACTCTTAGGCACAGGGGGGGATTGTTGGGGTGTCTGTGCAGGGACTTTAGGGATCTTGGGGTGACTTCCAGCTCAGGACTCTGTGAGGTTTGGAAAAACTTCAGGCTCCTGAGAGCCCAGCAAAGGCAGAGCTGCAGATCCAAAACCCAGAGGGGTGTGCGTGGACAAACTGGGAAACAAGACAGGAGCTGGATGGACAAACAGCAGATGGGGACCAGGTCATACCTGTCACCTTCAGCAGGACCTCAAGAACCACTTTGTCCCACTGACAGGGTGTGGCAATTGCTGTTGTCACCTCGGTTTGCTGCAGCTGAGCCTCCCTTCCCTGCCCCCAGCTCAGCCAGGGTGAGGACGGACCAAGGAGAGATCCCTTGTGGCACAGCTCCTCAGCCTCCTCCTTCTGCACCCCATCCCCACCTCCCCCAGGCCCAGCTCCACCAGCAGAAGGAGCTGGAACTGGAACTGATGACCGTGGCCTGAAATCTGCTGTGTCAAAGACATTTTGGCCAGCAAAACGCCCGCAGCAGCCTCTGGCTGGTTCCAGCCAGCTCTGCAGAGATTCTTGTCTCCCTGCATCGGGAGGGATTCCCTCCCATCCTGCTGGGGGTGGGCACATGGAAATGTTCGGTGGTGGGAGTTAAGCCTGGAATTTGGAGCCCCTTCCAGTGCCCATCCCTGTGTCTGGGAAAACACAATAAAGAGGCTCTCACACCTGCCAGGTTCAGCAGAAAGGAGGGGAAAGACTTTATTATTGACATATCTCACATTCTTATACAATTCCCAACCCCACAAGGGATTGGAGGACATGTCACTTCCTTCTCTATCCCACTGGAGAAGAAAGATGCTCATCAAAGTTCTCTTATCACAAAAGGAATGAAAAACAGAAAATACCGTTAAGTAAACATTGGCTGTTATTTACATGAAACTGTGTGAAAGAATCTGACTTCAAGGTTAAAAACAGAAGGCTTAGCAAAAACCAGGGCAACACGTCCCCATGGCTGGGACAAGGCCGGGGTACAAAGCACGGAACAAAAAGCTGAGAACGACCCCAGCGTGGCAGAGGAGGCCTCAGAGCTGGTGGCTGCCCCGTGCAGGTGGGATCCTCAGCCAGGAGAGCTTTCATCCCACCAGCTGCTTCCTCACAAAGCCACGACATCCCCAGGTCCGGAGTCTTGTCTGGGAGCTACCTGAGTGTCTTGGTTTGAAAGACAAGTGTCTGCTTAAGGAGGGAGCAGCCTCCCTTGGAATGGAAAAATGCAACTCCCCTCCCTCC
>VYXC01008451.1:0-41389 GCA_013397175.1 Platysteira castanea
AGGAAAGCCAAAGGGTACTTAGCCCAGACCATAAGGCAATCACATGTCTTGACTCTGTCTCCCCTTGAGATTTCTGTCAGCTGAACACTGCTGAAACCAGAGTGGTAGCTATATTGGTTCTTTTCTATATCTTTCCTCTCTTTCTTTCCTTCTCCTTCTTCTAAGTCCCTCTGCTTGGAGTTCTGGGTAATTTAAAGTCAGATGAGCTTAAAGTTTGCTAAGTTGAATGGATTAAGTTAATGTTTTGTGAAATGTTCTATGTAGATTGAATGCTTCCCTAAGGTGGGAAAGTTCTCTGATTTTCTGAAGTTGCCAGTAAAGCTTTTTGTTATTTTGACTGCTTGGGAACATCTTGTCGGTATTTTTCCCCTGCCTCCAACTCAGAGTACATAAAAACTGTAAGCCCTTTCATGAGTCTCACCGAGCAAATTTTGGGGCCTTACACCAAGTTATTCATAACTGTGAAACATGCTCTGCAATCAGGCAGGTCAAGTAGGTAAAGTGTTGTTATATGGCAGCATTTTCAGGTGTCTCATGTTCTATCGCATAGTGCTAGATATCTATGTTTAGGCACCTGAATTGAGACCCTAATAGGTGTGAAGCACTTAGATTTTAAACTAATGACTACACTGAAAAAAACCCTCAAACAACAGATTACTGATTCTAGTTTGGATATTAAAAAAATGCTGGAGTGGAATGACGTATATTAAATTTAGTGTCTTGCACCAGACAACATAGATTAAACCGAACAGATGATCGCTATATGTGTATTAACAATTTAGTGTGAGTTGGGATAGGAGCTCCATGTAAGAACCTGGAGAATAGGAATGTAATTGATTATTTTCATAAATGCTGGGATGAAGTTTGCATAAACACCACAGACCTCCATTCTTTATTCTTTGCTTTATAGGCTTTTACTCTTTCAGAAGTTTTTCTGTGGAAGCACATACACAGAAAATAGAAAATTTTGATTTTTCTCTGTACCGAGTGAAATTAAGTACAGGGTTAGGCACTTCACTTCTGGTGCCATGTAAAGTGATGCTGATAATTGAAGTCTGTGTGGTGAACCCTAAATATAGCCTTCAAAAGAGTACATACCTAAATATCTCAATCAGCATCACAAACCCACTGACAATTCCTGTAAGTATGAAACAATGTAAACCATCCAAATAACCACATGGAGCCATTTAATATCAGGATATACTGGAGGTATGGAACAGTTGCACTATGCTGTATTGTCAAGAAATTCCAGCATACTTACATACAATTAAACTTTTTCTTCCTAAATACTGACCTGGCTAGTCAGCCCTCCTGTTTGTATTCTGAGCACCTGGCTGAAAGTTGACTCTGTGACATTTATTCTTTCTGTCACTACTCTCAGGACACCCAGTTCCTCATTTACCTTGTGATCCACCTGAAGAAGTGCTGTGCCATTCCAAGTTGAGTTCAGCTGCAACAACCACTATGAGTCTGCCCCTGCCAGCGGTAATGTAGCGGTACTAAGGGCCATGAGCTTTCCAGCCATACACTTTTGACATCCAGACTGCCCTCTTATGTTCCCCTACATTGTGGAAACAGCCATAAAATAAGTTAGGCCAGCTTTACAGTAAGCAAGAGTTTCCCTTAAAATACAAAATTTCCAAATAGCTACTACTTAAGTATTCAGGGTAGTCTTTGTCTCTCTTGTGGGCTTATACTTGAGGTCAGATCCATAAAATGTGTAAGAACCAGCAGTTTTCTATTGGCAATAGACCACCACTATTTTGGACTTGTAAAGAGAAACAATTTGGTGTAAACTGCAAATAAAATGTTAATTTAGGCCTCCAGTCTTTCCTTTGTTTTTGTCTCTATTCTCCTCCTCAGTTCTCACTTATTTGTGGTTGAAAATCTAAGGAAGGGACCAGAGTGCTAAAAGGTTTTCTCCAGCAGTGTGTGTATACACTTATGTGTGTTATGAAAGCCTGTGCTGATTGCAACAGCAGGAGCCAGCTTCAGGGAACAAAAGCTGTTTTCTTTCCCTGCCATTTGCTGTTCAGGAATTAATCTTGCGTGTGTGCATGTACACTCACACACACATATACACACTTTGAAACATAATGGAGCCTGGAATTTTCTTCATAAATATGTTCCCCATAACTTTGTGTGAGGTAATCCTCAATCTTTTTTTCTCCTGAAACTTCTATTTTTAATAATCTGTTGATTTTATGTTTCAGGAAACTTTTGAAATGTTGGGGTTTTTTTACCTAGAACGTTATTTATTCTAATACAGCAAATCATCAGTCCTTCTCAGAGAGAAGAAGCTATATATATTCTTCCTTTCTTTTTTGATTAAGTTCTCTGCTTGATGGCCCAGAATGAGAAAGTGGAGATAGAAGTGCCACGAGTCAGCTCTTCAGTTATCAAGGTAAAACTGGAGAGGAACATCAAAATCAGAATTTAGAGATGTGAATTATATCACATGGCACTGAGAAAATCAAATGACAGTGTTAAATATTCCATCTTCAAAGGCTATGTATTAAAAATTACAGGCATGTCAATTTTACCAATGAAACTACAGCCATGTAGACATTTTTAAGACCTTTGAATTTGTGCTTCTTCACTTAATATATTGGTGGAGAATCTTATGCTAGTAGGAAACATTTAATATTTATGGACATTAAGATAAGGAACTGGTTGTTCATTTCATAGGCATTGAAGTTCAACATATTTTTTTGTTTGAAGTCTTGTTCCGTACTTGGGATGGAAGACTACGTTTCCAGCTGATATTGGAGAAGAGTAACAATGAATTATTAATTTATAGTTACAGGATTAGTTAAAATACAAAAGTGATGGTCAAGAATTGAAAAAATATAACCAGTAATAACTGAAAGACTTTTTAATCCAAATTCTGGGCAGGATAATAATATACTGGTTTAGTTTTTCCTTGTTTATACTGACATACACAAACATTTTATAGAACTCTTAGTCAGCATTTCTATTTCCACAAAGGCATCTGAAGGAGATTTCTTAAAGCCCTGAACAGTAATAGGTAGTACTTCTTACAGATTTCTTTTGTTACTGAAACTCTGACATTCCTGATGTGGAGAAAGAGGTGAGAAGGAAAAAAACTTGTAGGTACACCAACAGATTCTTTTTGCTTTAAATGACAGATGAAAAGATATGGAGAAGTAACAGTATTCAAGGTACTGTTGCTTTCAGCTTCTCATGGGGTAATACCGATGTTTGAAATCCATCCATAAACTGATTTTTACTGTGTGAAACTCAGTTCTGTAATGAAGCTTTTTTTCTTTCTCTGATATAAGGGACATGGAAACAGAATATTACCTAAAGGTAACCCTAAAATTGGTGTTGAGAAATGAAGCTTTGTGGTGAGGTTGTGTAGGAATTAACTTGTTTGTTTCTAGCTGTGTTTTGGATGAAGCTGTCAGCCCCTCTTTGGTCAAATTAACATTGCAACCAACTGTCTAGTATCTTTCCTACAAACAGTTGTTGAAAACAAATTTTGTGTTGAGACCTAGTTGTCTTCTCAAAATTGGCTTTATCAGGTTCTGCAATGTATAAAGCCAACTAAGTGATGATTTCTTGGCTGAAGCAATTAAATGAATTGTAAAATGAATGTTTAGGAAGGTGGGTTTTTTTGTCTTCTAGCATGCTCACATATGCCTGTTTTTGACCAGTCTCATCTCTTGATGAGAATTTGAATGCACTAATGAGAAAAATTGAAAGGAGAGTATGCTGAGGTTCTGGACCTGTAAAAGTACATTGCATGTTGTTTATCAAGTTAGCTTCTGCCTCCCTTGTTATCACCTGCCTTAAGTGGGAATTTGCAAATATTATCATAATGCAAACTATTGGTATCTCTAACTTTAGAAAGAACTTGAACAAATTCTTATGTTATGCCTTAATTTTGTCTTGTAGTATAGGCAAGCTCTTTTACTCTCTTATGAGAAGGCAAAGACAAGTATTAACAAACATGGCTGGTGTGTAGAAGAGATTATTACTTATAAATATGGAGTCTTGTGTGAGTAACACATTAGTTGCAAATTACAAACAAAAAGCCCCCACAAATCAGAAGTAGGTAATTATTTCTTCCACCATTTACATAAAAGTGGATTAATTAATTGTGCTACTTGCACACAGTGAAGTAAAAGGTCTACACACCAGCTGAAGGAAACATTCTCTTTTTTAGCTCTTTTTAGAGTGTTAGCTTTTTACTCAAAACTTTTTAGTGATGTACCTATAATACAGTTTTGCCATGCAAATGGTGGAAGACTGAAACGAAATTAGGATTCAACAGCTGCTGGTATGTTAAATGAAAGAAAAGGGTGAGTGCTGGGCTGCAGATCAAAGTGGGAGTTCTGGAGAGTCAATCTTCAAAAGAAAAAAATATTCAAAAGTGATATTTAAGGCGACTGGAAGGGATAATTTTCCTTCATGTCTTTCCCCTACTGGCAGTTGCTGACTCATCTCTCAGTGGTCGTAGCAGTAGGCTCAAGTATGACAATTTTACTACCTCTTCTTAACTTGTCAACTTGAAATTTTGTTTATGACTAGCATGGACCCTGAATTTATGTCTAGCACCTTATTTTGTTGTTGCAGGTTGATTAGTATACATGTTTTGAATGGGTTTTACCTCATGTTTAACTGAACCATTTTTTGTGGCTTGTGAAGTATATACATGGACATATAAAAACTGTCTCCTACTTAAAAGGTGTTGTTACCTGTTCAACTAATTGTTTTGAGACTATCAGAGGGCTTATTTTGCCCCAAGAACCCCTGTAAAGAAAAGGTAAAAAAATCATGGTCCACTGCATGCCATCTGTGTAATGATGCCCCTACAGCAAAGAGAGTGTGTACTTGTCAAAGTACTGCTATTGTCATCCAGTTCTCTGCTGCCATCTGATCCTGCCTCTGTCCTTTTCAAACATATCTCTTTCGTGATACAGACATCTGTTCTCCAGTTCCCAGTATTCTTTGTGCGTTCTGTCAAGGTGCACTAGTATTAGACTGGTCAGATCCATTAGTATGTATTAATTTTCAGAAATACATTATAGTGTTCATAGTGTCGCTTTGGTAGGATTAGGCTCAAAATTTGGTATTTGGATTGATAGTTCTTTGGTGTGTTCAGATCTTAAAAACCAGGCTCTTCTTTTGCTTTTCTGCTGTTTTCTAAATTTTTATTAGCTATTTTTCAGACATGTTGGATGACCTCATTAGTCAAGATATAGCTAAAATAAAATTTGAGACGCAGTCTCAAAATTTGAAATACTCAGAATAAGAAGTGCTTTGCATGCAAATTTGATTAATGCAGTATCTTACTGACAAGGATAAAAATATTTACCCACTGCATGGTTAAATTCTTTTTTCACCTTTGGAGAAATTCTGACTGTCTTGCACAGTAACATGGAAAAAACCATCACTGTAAATTATGTTCTTTTCTTGAAGGTTAGAAAATGTATTGTAACTATCATCCTTGTACTGAGTAATGAGAGAAGATTCCTCCTGCAAAGGAGAAACTTACATTGCATTTCACTCTTTTTAAAAAAATTCTACTTTTTTTTTGGTCTAGATTTCTTATCCTGACACTTTTTGACCATTACGTATTGAGTCTGAGTAAAATTTGGGCTGCCTTTCTTTCCCATAGCTCTTCCTTATCTAACCTCAATAATAAAAAATAATAATATGTTTAGGATTTAATTTTTCTGGATCACAATGAAAATGTAAGTCCTTACCAACTGGACAAAGCTGCTAAATGTTTGCAATCCTGCAGGAAAAAAAACCCCTCACCAGAATCTGTTGGCAGATTTGCTAGAAAAATCCCCAATATGACATCTAAAATATGATAAGGTTTTCAGGCCTTCTAGTAGTATGTATTTCTTCTGTCTGTGATATATCCCTCTGCACAATGCCTAGATATTTACAAGCAGTATCACAGATTGTATTTCGCTTTTCTTTCTGCCAAGCAAATGTATTGTTCATTTCGTGGTCATGTTACTTGTGTTGGTTGTAAGTGTTGTTTATATAGTCCATAGAGGTAAAACAAGCTAACCTGATTCAATCTGAGGCTCAGGCCTTCAGGGAGACACAAATTGAGGAAATGCATTTTAAAATTCCAAGTGAAATACTTCACTCAAAGGAAAGAGAGCAACAAACCAAATTTATCCTTCCTATGACATAAATGAAGTTCTCCCACCAAAGAATTTGAATCAACTTGTCACAAATGTCACAAGACTCCCTCCTACCCCCTCTTTTTTCAGAAATGTTTGTATGTATTGAGAACTATGAAATGTCGTAGCAAATAAGCTATTAATTTAGCCCATGCAAATATATGAGATTTTAAGGTAAAGCAGTAATGATGCACTACTCTTCTCCATCATGTTATTTGAGTTATTATCTGTTCATGAAACATCTAGAGCAAGGATAGATTTGCTCTAAAGAAGTTGGATTTCTTCAACATTAATGTTTTTGTACTATTCTTTGGAGACAACTATTCTTACACTGTGCAGTTAAGATGACACTGTTCTGTCCTTGACATTCTGGCATTGTGACCTGTGCATGAATCTTCTGTTACCATGTAATGGCAAAGGTCCCAATTTTCTGCTCGCAAGATGGTGAAGGGTCCAGTTGTCTTCCAGCCAGCCCTTCTTTCATCACAAGGGAATGAAGCAGGAAGAACCTGACAAGTGAAATGTGCCTGAGTATTGCCCCGATGTGGATTGAGACTGCAAAACTCTACATGTAAATGAGCATCACTCGGGAACGCACACGTTCTGCACATTTGGTGTGGTCTACTTTTGCATTATTCCTAGTCCATCCAACAAACTGGATATTCCAGGGGTTTTTTGTCATAGTTCCATATTTTATTATTCATTATTTTGAAAGTAGTATTCTTTTTCATGCTGTTGATAAAATGAATAATATCCCATTATTAAATTGGCTGGAAAAATGTTTTGTACTTTAAAAGATGGCAGACCTTACATCTAATTTCTATGAACAAAGGAGTGTATGCCTTCCAAAGTGACACTTTACAGCCTCGTTCCTTTGTATTATGATGCATTCTAAATGACTGATTGGCCTTTGAATACTGTGACATTAACAAACCTGTAGAAGGGAAGAGACATGTCTGATAATCTGGGCTTCTTATTAAAAGATTAATGTGGATCCAGTAGTGAAAGTGTATATTGACCACTTGTAAGGAATGGGTTTTGTCTTCCTGTGAATACTTCTTGCCATTTACATTCCTGTCCTGCAAGTTACTTGCAAAACTTTTGTATCACCCTGTGTGGGCCTAGTTTCATGCTTCTAGTTCCAGTGGTGTTATAAATTTGGCTGGAGTTGGCTTGGATGCAGAGGGAACTGAAGGCCACCTTAAGAAAGGCATGTATTTTTAGACAAGAGGCAGACCAGAGACCTGATTGTGCATCCACTTCCATATGAAGTTGAACAAAACCAGTTCATATTAGAGAAGAAATTGGAAAATGTTTGTTTGTTTGTTTGTTTGTTTGTAACAGTCTTGTAAAAAACCCCTCACCACTCCCCTAGTTTGCATGATTGTGAGATATTCAACATTTTCACTCAGAAAATAGGATTTGGTAAAATGTAACTGCTACTATTTTTTACTGAGTTTTCTCTGAAGGTTTTTCTCAGGTATTAAAGATGGTCAACTTCTTTCAGATTTTGGAGAGTTTGATATTCTATTGGGATTTATACTAGGACAGCATTCACAGTACTAGAAGAAGTATGTAGATTTTTGTAGCACATCTAATTGTTAGATTGCCTTTCACTCTTTTAAAGCATTGCCATGATACTAAAAATAAAACTGTTAGGAAGCTGCCATATTAAACCATTATTTATGCTTATTATTCATACAGAATCTGTGAAGCTGTGAGGTTTTAAGTATATAATCTATTCCTTCTTCTGCATGTGTGAGGTCCCTCATTCTTAGATTAATCTAGTCATCTAGTCTTAGATTAATCTAGTCCAGTTCTACTTCTGCAGGGTTCCAAGAGCGGCAAAACAAGCTGGAGAAGGGAAATGAGGGAGGAATTAATTCTATGAAACTTCTAGTCTGCATTAAATGTTGGAGAAATCCCAAGCTCCATCTGGGACTATTACCCTTCAGGAGTCTATCGATAAAATGGACTCCCTGCAAGTCACGTGAAATAAACTCTAAAATGGAGACCTAATGCTCTGAAAATGTTTAATGCTCAACTTGTCCTCAGTCCTAGATCCAGAGTGGTAAGAAAAGCTTAATGTTGAATCCTAGTATTGCATTTTTTCCCTACAAAAATGGCGTTCAGAAACTTAAAAAAGAAAAGCAGGGAAGACACTTCCCAGGATCTTTTGTTTTATTTTTTTCTCCAGTTCACCACCTGGGCTGACAACGTAAGAGTGACTGCCAACAGCTGCTATTGATTCACTCTGCTAGCTCATCTTTAATTAGAAAAAAATACTTTCTCAGCAGCAGTAAATCTGTAATAACTTAAAAAATAATAATGAAAACAGAGAATGAAGACATTTCCTGCTGTTTGCTTTTGCTCTGGCCTTCTTTTTTTTTTTAAAGGCTCTTTGTACACCTTCTGAATTCTTCCACTATTTAAAGAAATGCTTGAAAAATTTATTCTACTGGTCATTTCATAGCAACAGCTGTTACCCAGATGTTTTCTACTGAGGATATGTATCTGCTTCACTCTGTAAATATCAGAAATTTAATCTTATGCAATTTCTATGTAAAAAAACTCAGACTACTTTTAAAGACTTTCTGATACTTAACATCTTTCTGTTATATTTGAATTGACAACTTAAGGGTGACAGAAGAACAACAAACACAATAGCCATGTGTTTATAATAATGGAGCTTTATATATTTTAGCTGAACTAACTCTCAGGAGTATCTCAGTCTCCTGAGATACTCCTAGTCACAACCCTAACTAGCAAAAAATTGCAAATGTCTAGGTTGAAGGTAACACTTGTCAAATTCGTTCTGTTTTAAGTACTTCTGCTGAGGAGCATCATTTTGGCTTCTTCAGGGTAGCCAGGATTATCTGTACAACCAGTTAATGAAGCTGAGCATGAATTGTGCTGATGAGGCGTTCCAGAGCATGGACTGTGTCCCACTTTGTGTAATATACATATCATATGTATTTAATGGCTATTATAAGGAGCTGACCATGAAGCAGTGCCACTGAAGTGAAGGAATGAAAATAGTTCTGCTCTACATGAAAGATTTTAAAATAGGTTTATTTTCTTTTAAAATTTCTGAAGTGGACTCAATCTCAAAAATTGCACAAAAAAAAGTAGATAGGATTTTTTGTGCATGACAAACTGATGGTTTCTTTATCTTGCTAATCCATTTCTACTCTTCTGGACCCTCTGGTCGATGGTTCCTTACCATCCTTTATCATTTATTTGCATCCTTTGAATGTGCAGCCTCTGTTGATTCCACTGGCTTTCCTTTATATTTTTCCTTCCCTGGGATCTAGCCCTAGTCTTTGCAAGAAAAAGCACACCATCATTCATTTGTCATTCACTTTCCTTGCTTTGTCAACAGCTCAAGCGAAATTTGAGACACCTCTGGTTTTGATGACAAAGGTGATTAAAATTACTGTAGTTGTTCACTTTCATGATTTATGATGACTGACTCAATTAAAAACTTGCAAGTAAGCCGGGTATTTATCAGATCTACTTTTAGGGATTAATCTTCTGTAGACTACTTTTAGATTTTTAGTGTGTTAAATGAAGCATGTAGCAGATGCCATTGTATGTGTAAGTGATGAATTGTGCTACTTCCAGAAAAACATAATGGCCAGTAAATAGGTAAAGTTAAATATTTTGCTCTTAGCAATTAATTCAGAAGCCCCACAAAAAGTAATGCTTCCTTATACAATTGAACTTCCCCTCTCCCCAAATCCTCCTAGTTTGATCTGTTAGCCTTAGATTTATTTAATATTCCCAACATTCATTACAAGTAGATTTCAGTTGCTTTTAGTTCGTATTATCTGGAACAATATGTGGGTGCAAGAAGATGCCTATTCCCTATGCCTAACCTAAGCAGCTGATCAGCATTTTGTGGAGTCCTAGAAAGCAGCTTTTATTTCCACCTGGGAATAAAAAAGATTTTCTGTGCAAACAGGATTTTGTGTTGGAGTAAATGTCCTGTTCGTCCTCTAAACAGATCCCATACTCCTGTCCTTTGTCTAACACCTTGAATAGTGATACAGAACCTGTATTCTGTATGGCATCTGTAGATCTCAGTACAAAAGAAGATGGTAAATACCTCTGTTCCTACAGTTGCAGAGGGGTAAGATTTCTTCTGTCTGGACCAACTTGCATGAATATAGTAATAAGAAACATAGAATATTCTGCTTTGGAAGACACCCACAAAGATCATCAAGTCGGACTCTTAAGCAAATGGCCCATATGAGGATTGAAGTAAATAAACTTTAAAGATTTTTTTCCTGCAGTCAGAGGACGAAAATTTGAGTGAAAACCAAGAGTGAAGTCTATGTTCTAAAGATGAGCAAACATTGATGATGTCACTTCATTATATTTCTAATTATTTAATCATGGATTTTTTGTGGGTTTGCTCTAATAATTCTAACAGAAGAGGGTGTGTACCTCCTTTTCCTTCAATTAACTAACTAATAAGCTAAGTATTTTTGTATTTCTTATTTATTTTTGGTCTAGACAAGAGGAATCTATTTGGGAAAACAGAGGAAAAAAACAATACAATAAAATGAAATGTTTTTACAAAATTTAAAATTCTGTTTCAGAGTGTCTGTTTGCTGCTGACGGTGACAAACATGCTGCCTGAGTACATGTTCAAGTACTTTTGTTGTCATTGCAGCAGAGGAATCAGTTCTTTTTATCCCAGCCATATAGATAAAATTGCAGCAATATCAGCTTTCAGGATTTTTGGTTTTTATTTTTTCCAACTTGATTTGGAAAGTAAATGTCCCCTATTTTCATGATTCTTTTAGGCATAAAGATTATGAAGAAATTTAAGAAGTTGTCTGAGAAGTTAATGGTGGTATTATTACTGACTTCATTTAGGCTTCAATTCTGCCACGTATTCAGGAAAGTGTTATGTTTTCATTAATTAGAAGCCGAGAAAAAGCATTCATAGGCCCTGGTCCTCTAGTTCACTGTGCATGCACTGAAGGTTACATGCATGCAGAGCCTCAGTGAAGTTAACAGTGTTTCATGCTGGCACAACAATCTGCCCACCTTCCATAATTGCAGGATGAGGACAATGACTTGTAATTTACAACACTGATGGGCCAAACTGAAATGCTAATTCTGCCTTTGAGACTCTGGGGGAATTCAGTCTCGTCTTTACCCAGACAGCTATGCAAGAGGTGTTTGTCCAACCTATCTGGTAGTAATGTTTTAGAGGTAATTTGCTATATTTTTGGAAGCATTCATACTACATTATGTGACTGCTCTGAGACATCCTAATATTTCAAACTTACTGCAGTTATTTAGTTATTTGACCTAATCAATGTATGTAGGATAATTGCTTTCTCTCCTGTAGGAGGTAGCACAGGAAAGAAATGGCATAATTCAGCACTTCTCTCTTTTGTAGTGACAGCCTGTCATTTCCTGTACTCTGCTAGGGATTATGAATAGACAATGTATGTAGGCTGAACATAGTTGCTTGGTAACTGTCTTCTTCACTTTCTTAAATCTAATGGCCTCTCTTCAGAAAAACATCAATTAGTTTAATTTCTTTTGATTTTGAAGCAATAAATTTGCCTTTAACTCCTCTGAGTATCTCAGTTAATAGAGGGGGAGGCTATTTGAAACTTTGAACTATTAATTTGCTTGGACTTTCTAAGGCAAGTCATCTAATAAATGTTAATGTGGTCATCATCATAATCAGACTTTTTTTTTAACTCAAGGAGAGTTTATATATAGTATAGATTAAATTTTTAAATTATTATACACTGGATTGTTTTTGTGATACAGGAGTGAAATGTTTGCTAATTTGATACTGGAGTGAAACGTTAGCAAATTTGACAGTCTTCTATTCAAAATCAAGTTTGTTCACCATTAACTACATGGATATTACTATGAATGCACAGACAGATTTGCACCTTGCTGTGAATGTTAAGGAAAAACACCAGGTTTAAAAACTTGCAAGTGTTTAAAAACTTGCAAGTCTGAAAACTGTGAGTAATAATTGCTTAACTTCGTATGTTAAAAGCCCTAGGAAGATAAATTACCTACTATGAAGTACTTCCAAATTACAGAAGGGGGGCATGGTCCAAAGTGACAATGCTCACACCATTGCAACCAACTGGGAGTAAAGCAGGCCAAACAGAGCTGTGAGAAATGCTCCTTAGCTGCCTCCCAAGGTGAAAACTAGAAGACCAACCATCTCAAGGGTATGTATACCCATGCACACAGCCTGGGGAACAAATACTAGGAACTGGAGTTCTGCATCTAGTCAAAAAATAATTATTATCTTAGGAATAACTGAAACGTGGTGGGACAACTCACCTGACTCGAAGAATCCCTTTTTTTTTTTTATTAAATAGCTGCACTGTAGTGTGGACAGAATTTATAACATTTCAGAAGTCACAAATAAGTATTGTGAATAAAAATAAGCCTTTGTCAGAGACTGGTAAATTGTTTTCCTGCCCTTTACTTCTGGCTGCTTTTTGTTTTAATACTTCAACATTTCTGTTGTTGTGAAGCTATTATCTTCCAGATATTAAGTGCTTCTACTCACTAATCAGCCAATGAAATCTTAAAAGATGAAAGAAAGATTAAATTTTATTTCATCTACAAGCTGTGAGACTCATTCGCAGACAATTTTAAACTACTTTTATTACTGTTGTGCCCAAGAGTTATCATTAAGAACTGCAAACGTTTTAAAAGAAGGCATTTTAAAAGAAGATGGCAGTTAATGCTAATATTTTAGTATTGGTCATGACACATCAGTGAGTGTCCAACTTTCAAAAGATTTCTATAGACTGTTGCAGAAGATCATTATTTTAGAAACTGCACCTTTCTTCTAGGGATAAATTAAGGACTCGATGTGATTAGAAGACAGAAAAAAAGAGTTGATTTGAAATGGCTGTGTCTGTTTGTGCAATATACAGAGTAAAGTTAGGAGTGCTTTCTGAAGAAGATAATACCAGATTGTGTTCTACCAAATCATGGGTTTTTGTAAAAACGTTCCTAGGCAATTCAGGACTGTGTACTGCAAAAGGTCATCTGTAGCTAATCAGCTGTCCCTGACACAGTATGCGTTCTGTGGTAGGAAAGAGTATTTCAAACCGGGTAGACTGGTTTGAAGATTCAATATTTCTGAATTGAAAAGTCATATCAAAAAGTGTACGTGAGGTCTGCAGAATGTGCTTCAAATAATTTTGTCTGATCTCTGGGATATTTTCCAGCTGTCCGCACGGTGATCACCTGGGTGGACTTTGCAATTTTAGAAAAACAGTGTTATTTGTGAAAATGGTGATGTGATGGACTGGGAACTCGTAAGAGACAGTCAGAATCTATTTTGCAGCTTGAAAGCACTTGATTTGTAGGGTGCCTATTAGGGATCCCATAGAAGCCATTAATAACTTTTGAAAAGCTTCCTTGCTTTGTGAGCTGTTACCTTGTGTCATGGCTTTTTATGTTCATCCTTCAGTGTGATATGAAGGACAAAGTTTTATATCCTGTGTTCTTGTTTTTGTTGTGAAAGCAATGGGAGAAGAATGGTTGAAATAGTTTTTATCTTTATGCATCCTTATTATGAAAATTATGAATTTTTTTCTCAAGCAGAGCATTTTTTTTCTCAGTGCTCTGGAGGATCCTCCATCTCTCAACTCCTGTTGGAGGGACAGCCAGCAAAGGAATGAAATTTCTACTCACATTGGAAACACCTTCTCAAAATCACACCTCTAACGTGAATTATGTGCTTCCATAAGAAACTGTTCCTCTTTGAGGAGAGAGAAGAAACCAGCTATGATTTTAAGTAGTAACTGTGTTCTTCAGATATTCAGACCTCAAGCAGACAACAGCTCTCCTATATTTAACCACACAAGAAAGAGGAGCTTTCAGTACCATGCCCCCCTCCCCCCCCTTCTTCCCCCTTATCTTTAGCTGTAGTGTAGCTTTGGAGTTTTGGGGGTTTTTGTTTGTGGCAGATGATATGCGGATACTGAAAATATATTAAAAAACAAACAACAAAAAAGGTAGAGAAATGCTACAGATAATCAGCACTGCCTGTCAAGATTATATTGTGCAGAAGAGAAGAATAGTACATACAATTTAACCTTCCTGCCTTCATGGTTGCCAATTCCTCCTACAACAATCTCTAGGGCAATTTTTCTTACAATCACAAATATAATCAGCTTCCAACTTCCTGCCTTCATGGTTGCCAATTCCTCCTACAACAATCTCTAGGGCAATTTTTCTTACAATCACAAATATAATCAGCTTCCAACGGGGTTTTATTATTGCAATGTCCTCCCAACCTTTACAAAAGCAGTGCTTCTACACCAAAATCAGTAGCCTTAAAAATTCCTTTGCAGAGAATAAAATATTAACTTCTAAATAGTCCTTATCATGAAAAAGTTAAGGACTTCAAATACCAAAGCACAGGAGTCTGACTTTACAAACTTTGTGATCCATGTCTCCATCTTTCTAAACACAGGGAAATTTTATTATTTCTTCTTTCCCACTGTTCTGCTATTTGCTCCCTCTTTTACCTGTCTGCTGGGAGATAGAACAAAATAGAAAAATGTGTTGTGTCTGTGCAAAAATGTTTAATTAAGTTTTTCATGTGACATTTGCAAGGAATACTTGAAAAAAGTTAGAAATCCACCTTAGAAATAGTGGTTATTTTCATTTTAAAGAAACCAATCATGACTTTTACTTGTAACCTTGTTTCTAAAATCAGCCACATCATGAGCAATCACTTTTGAGGGCAGTGCATCAGCTATCTGCTCTTCAGCTGGGTTAATACTATTGAACTGCTGTCTCACTCATAAACTTGCAGTGATTCCAGTTGCATTCCTACGTACCTGTGCAAAGAAGCTGGTATAGGACAAAAAGGTAAACCATACAACACAGTCATTGTCCAAAAAAGTCAAAGAATGAACGGTTGAGTTGTGACAATGGAAGAGCAAAGCATTTCTGAGCAGATATATTCACTGTGTGTCGGATATTATGACAACAGGTACAAGGAGAAAAGCATATAAATACCCATTCATCTCCAGCAGACCTCAAAAGTAAGACAGAGTGTAGAGTGAGAATATGTGCAAATCTTTCACTTCTATTCCAGCTATAGACTATAGGTGTAGGTTAAACATATGCACAGACATCTAACAATTTTAATATCTCTGAGAAACTTCTGGTGGGTTTAGAGACAGATGAAGGAGCTCCTACTTGCTAGCTGCATCTGATCTTCTATCATCATAATCAGCTGGCTCAATTTAGAACAGTCTCCAGCACTGGGACTAGTCAAAAATGGGGGGAAGTTGCAACCCTTGACTGACCCCCATCCTAGTGCACAAACTTGACCTTACGGTTGGCAGAGATCTGCTGCTCTTGGCAGATCAGCGTTGCACTGGCTTTGCTGGTTTAGCTTAGAGGCTGCCATGGCGACTGGTTAGATCTCTGTGCCCAGCAGAATCGATATGGACATGTGCAGCCTGTCTCCCTTGTCTACAAATTAACAATGCATTGAATGATGCTTTAATGTTTGATGTATCTTTATGGCTTGCAGATCTACAGAGGAGAATCAGTTTAAGAGAAGATCAAAATTGGGACTACACTGTGCATGTTCTCCAAATGAGAAATGCATTGGCAGAGAGAATTGCTTTTGTGAAGATCATTACATATAGAAAAAGAGTGACAGAAGCTGGCAAGTATTAAAGAACAAGAAAAGGCATCTCCTCATAAATAGTACCTGTTTGCGGTGTCCAACTCAAAAAAAAAATGGAGAAAAGGGTGAATTCTTGGTATTTGTGGTTCAGGTACAGTTATGCTACTGTGCACTCTGCTTCCTTTAAATGTCTCTAATGGTGCTTCTGAGAACAGTTCTTCCTCTCACTCCTATTAGCCACTTGTAAGTTTATAATTCCCCCATTTTTTGTTTGAATGCTGTCATAAAGAAGCGGAACAAAATACAGATTTTTTAGACCAAGTCATTCTACATGAATTGTTTAATGTAAACCAAAGTGCCAGTGAGGGGAACATTTTGGAAATACCTTAACTTTTATACTTATACAAGTATACTTACCTGTACTTACATCAAGCTCAGAGAATGACTCCTAGTTTGGAGAACAACTATTGTGAGGAGAAATTTAAGGTGATTCCTTTTCTTCGCAACAGAGACAAAATTGCTTATTAAACAAAAATAAAGTATGCTTTAGTAGGAGAAATACAATTTATCTGTAGCTATGGGCTCAGAAGAAAAATTGCTAGGTTTTGACTCTTTATGAAGGTTTGACTCTGTGCATTAAAATCCCTGATTCCTATTTTAGAATAGATCGTAACTTATAGTCTCCTCAAAATAAGAGCAGGACATTGGTTTAGTACTACTGTAGAATGAATGTTTGCAAAGAACATCAAAAAAATTTTCCTTGTTGATCTTTTGCTCTGGCAAATGCCAGGTTTTTGCCTCTGTGAAGCAGCTTAAGCTGTCTGGGCACTTGACCCACAATATCAATAAAGTAGGGAACAATATAAAGACTGTTTCTTCTGTCGTACACTTGTACGTTCTGTTCAAAGCTGTCAAAGTAAAAAAGAAGGGACCAGGAGGAGAGTAGAAAAGCAATCTTCACTGGGACAACATAATCCAGTTTAAAAATGGGAGATAGATTATTTTCTGATGTAAAAATATGAGTATGGTGTGCCAGTAAAGGCACAATAAAGGAAACTCTCACACCTGCTAGGTTCAGCAGAAAGCGGGAGAAGAGAAACTATTTACATTTCTGATACTTTATAGAGTTTTCAATTCCACAAGATTTGGAGGACATGTCACTCCCTCCTCAATCCCACTGGGGAAAAAGGATGTTCATCAAACCTTCTCTTATCACAAAAGGAATGAAAAACAGAAAAGACAGTTAAGTAAACATTGACTATTGTTTACATGAAAGTGTGTGAAAATCTGACTCCAAACATGTAAATTATCAGAAGGCTAAGAAAAACCAGGGCGACAGTATGGCTCTGGTTTTCTAAATGTAAAGAAGTCATAAAGTATATGGCAGGGAGCACAGACAAAAAAATAGCCATACTAATTCTACTTCATTCCTTCAAACTCTTTATAATGTTTCTACCCATCGGGTAGATTGGGACGTTTTTTCATACAATGCCCTGACTTTCCAAGCCCTTTTCAAGTTAGCGTACTCATTCAAACAATGTCAACCAAAGCAACTTGTATAGAAGCAGTGCTTTCCGACGAGTCAGACAATCCCTCTGGAAAACTCATTCTTCTGTATGAAAGACAGTGGAACTTTAAAGGAAAATGAAAGGGTACTGCAATTCCGTAGAAGATAAAAAAGTAGTTTCAAGTGCTTCACAAAAGTAAATTGTACATATACTCTGACTTTGTAATCTGTTAGGAAATAAGCTCATCATAGTTTGTAGCTTCCACTTCAGTGAATTGTTTTCACTGAAAATGTTCTGTTTAGGTGAAACATTGATTCAGTTGAAGTTCAGTGTGATAATTCTATTCTGTTTTGACATCTTTTATTGATGAGAAAATTCAATTATATTTTAACACTTGGTGCTCTTCAGATTTGTCTAGACCATGAGATCCCTAGATCTAATGACTGTGACACCCTGGATACTTAGTAAGATGATTTTCTATGCTCTCCTTTTTGTTATTTTTTTACCATTAGTTTCTTAAAGTCAGGAAGGCACAAATTGCTAGAATTATATTATTATAAGGGTTATTACATATTGCTAGTAGCTTGTAAATAAAACAACATTGCAGTCAACTGATTTTATTATATTAAGTTCTTCTTATGAAATAAATTACTGGCTTTACAGATTTAATTTATTTCAGTACATTCAAAATAGCTTGGTATTTTGTTTCTTTTGTTGGGGCTTTTAAATCTGGATTTCCAAATCCATGCAGAAGTTGCAGTTTATGCTGTCTGATATACTCTGAGACAGTAGTTGTGCTAATGTGTTTTAAAATAGTCTTTCACTGTTCATCTGCACTGAATGAGACAGAGTACCTATTCCAATGGGAAATAAATACGTGGGAAAATTTTAGCCATTATTTTTCCTCTGTTCAGAAACCGGAAATTCATCTGGACAAATGGCTGTTAAGGATTACCACGAGGATTCAAAAAGAAAGCTGGATTTAGTAGATTTTAGTAGAAACTAAAAATATTTCTGAAATCGTCCAAAGGAGACTGTGGTAATTGTATAAGAGGAGATCAAAACCCACATCCAGTAAAACTACATTCAGTAGGAGGAGTTGATGTTTATCCAATAAGACGGATCTGAACTTTCTGTCTAAACTTCAAAAGTTGAACTATACTTGATTTCTTATTGTTTTTATTCAACTCTTTTCATCTCCAATAGGTAAATATTCACTGAGAACATATTCTCAGCTTTTATTATGTACAACTTATTTTGCTCTTGAAGGCTATCTCTTCTCTATTTCAACATGAAGCAATGTTGGTAGCAGGCAACTTTTTATACTTTTCTTTTTGAGCAAGTATCATTTGTAATACATCATTTAGATGTAGTGGTAGTAAGAATCACTCAGGGTGTGTTTTCAGCCATACATATTGTGCAAGTCCTCCTACTTACCACTGCTTTCAGGATTTTGAACTTAATGACATTTCCAGGGAGTAGTTTCTTTAGTATCTTCCCTGACCTTTGGGAGAATACTTTGAATATATTTTCCTTCTTATTTTCAATTTCTCTCAGCACTTCCATCTCTTTTGATATTAAGCTATAATTTCCTTTTTTTTTTTTTTTAATACAGCAATGGGTTTTTTTTCTATTTTTCCTTCACAGAAAATACTGTCCTAATACAGACACATGAAACTGGCTGAAGTCTGTTTTGATTTTTCCACTATGTACCTGTTTGGATCAGTCCATTTTAGTGACTTTTTCCCCCCAGGAGGTATTTGGTCCTTATTCTCCCCTTTAGGTTGTGCAAACCTATTTTCTTTCCAGCAAGGATGAACAAGGATTTAGAAGCTATTTGCCAAAGCCTTTTTAATGTGGAGGATGTTCAGATGGGTAAGCAGACTTTGTTTTTCTCTAAGCTTATGTTTAATATATATAGACCTACCGCTTTCTGTAAAGACAGCTGTTACTGTGATTTCTCTTTGGGTGCCAATCTTTTAGTCAGTCAATGTCCCCCCAGTAGGGAAATTTTATGACTTGTTGATCATTTTCAGTTGTTTTGCTTAACTCAAAACAATTATCTAGACTTGATGAGCATGTCTGTCTGTCTCTCTCATTTTGACTAGACAATGGTGATGAGTTTTGTTTCTGTTCTTCCTTATACAGCATGGTTTCTATCATCAAATTTACATTATAAAATCTGGAGTTTGGGTGTATACAACTGAGCAAGGCTTAGCCCACTTACACCTTTTTGCACAAAGGATGTATACAGAAATTGCAGGGTTTTATCTTTTTGAATCCATGACAGAGGTTTTATTGACATTAATTTTTATGTCTACCAAAAAGCTGTTTCTCAGAATAAAAAACTCCTGCAAAGATACACCTCATAATTTTCTTGTAGTCATTTCTTTAGATATTACTATCATCTTTTCATCGTCTGTCAACCACGTCTTTCATACTGGATATGGCATAAGTAAGTAAGAAGCTGTTTGCTTCATCATTTATTTTCTTCATTATTTCAGATATGATTTCATCAAATAATATTACTGTGAAATTTGTTATGAAGTCTGCTGATAATACATGTATTTGTCTCAGATGATTTTCATGTGTCCAAGTATAATGCTTTTTATTTGATGTTTGTTATGTTTTGACAGTAGTGGACCTGAAAGCAAGTTCAGACATGACTGTGCCATTAAATTATTTCCAGTGTTGCAGTGACTTGTAGAGTTTCTACAGCTGAGCATCAGAGAATCATTTGAGAGGTACAATAAAGAACCATTCTATTCTGAGGGGTGTTTACATTCTGTGTTGTTGCTTCCTAAACTGTTTAGCTGGCTCATTATTAGTGTTTTTCACTGCAGTACCTAGCTCTGCTGCCAAGCATAGCATCAAAAGATAATGAGCTTGGAAAGGACCTGAGGAGATCTTAGTCCATCTCCTGCTCAAAACAGGATTGGATGTGAGGTTAGACTAGCTTGTTCAGGGATTTATACAGTCAAGCCATAACTACACAGCATCCAGTGGAATTGCACACAATCACAAATGAGCTGGGGTTTGAAGGACCTTGGAGAGATTGCACAGTCCAACCCCCACACTGGCTCAAAGCTGAGTATGTTGCTTAGGGATATCTCCAGTCAGGTTTTGAGTATCTCCAGGTGTATTTATTTTGGATGGGATAGAGTTACTTTTCTTCAGAGTAGCTTGTATAGGGCTATGTTCTAGATTTGTGCTGAAAAAGTTCTGATAACACAGGGGTGTTTTCATTATTGTGGAGCAGCCCTTGCGCAGCACCAAACACCTTCTGCTCCTCACATTACCCCATCAGTGAGGAGGCTGGGGGTGCACCAAGAGTTGGGAGGTGACACAGCCGGGACAGCTGACCCTAGCTGACTCAAGTGGTACTCCAGATCACACAACATCATATTTGGCACAAAAAGCTGGGGGAAGAAGGAAGAAGGGTGTTTTTGGAATCGTGGCATTTGTTTTCCCAAGCAACCCATACACATGATGGAGCCATACATCTCTATAGGTTCAAGGGAATTCTCCTTCCCAGGTAGTGAAATATGCATTCATTCTTGCTGAAATTAATGCAATCTCTCTTGGCACATTCTACCAATCTCTGTAGGTCTTTTTGGATGACCTGCTCTTCAGTGTATTCACCAACTTGCCCTGAGACCTATTACTTCACCTCTGACAAGAAGCTAGATAGAACTCAGACCATCAATGCCCAGCCATGTCTGGTGTTTTGCCTTCTATTTCATCAGTTTGCTTATTTGGGTCTGGAATAATATTTAGATGGAGTTTTTTCTTTTTCTTTTTTTTTTTTTTCCCAATGGCTAGTGAAACAATGTTCAATTTCTGATCTGCTTCTTTCTTTCTGACCCTTTTCTGCTCTTTCCTATCACAGCTGTACTACTGCTAGTCACATTGTAGTACTTATATTTTTTAAAGCTGCATCGAGGAGTTTTTATATTTATTTGCTTGTGAGATGTTTAGCAGACATTGAGTTGGTCCATCAACACTCTTTGTTGACATTATTGAACATTTAGGCATACATTTAGCATTGCTGGCTTCAAGAACTAGAAGAATTTACATACCAGGGATTTGATCCTGTCAGTCTCTGCTCATGCAGACAGTCCATCTTTCAAAAATGAAGTCAAAGGACATATCTTGAATGAGGTAGGTTGGATACAGTCCTTCACAAAAATACCCAGAAAAGTTCAGAACACACTCCAGGGGGCAGAGACCTTTTCAAGGAAGGAAGAATCTGCTCAAGAATATGGTTTTCCATATTTTTCAGTATTCAGTTCCTCATATTCAACTTCAGTAAGAGCAAAACTCAAATCTGACTAAGCAAAAATGATGGAGGGTAACTGGCATTCAGGCAATTTAAACGTCTAATTAGCGAGAAGCACTTTGTACAGCATTCACTGAGCAGTGAGCAGCATGAACCAGACCTCATCATTTGTCAGTAAGGTCCATCTAAATGAATGTCGAACATGGAAACGTAATGGGAATTTCTACCCAGTTTTGCCAAATAATTACTGCTTTAAAATAACCGACAGTTTTGATGCCTTGAAAACACTCATCAGGAAGAATTAATTTTATTTCCCTGCAAATATTTAACAAATATGACAGCATTTTCTGGTATATGAGCACAGCACTGGTATCTTCTCTTTATTTGGGATAGGAGGTACAACAGATGGAATATAATGACTGTCCTAATGTGTATTGATATGTTATCAAACATATCCTAGGGAAACTTGCACTTGGACCTACAAGCATAGTAATATTTTCTCTAAGGTAATAGCATAAGCCAGAATTTATTACACAAGACAGGATTTCTGCTCTCTGGCATTATCCCATAGTGAGGAGACTGGCAGTGATCAGTAAAAGATCTAGCTCTGCTGACAATATTTTAACTGTAGGTATATTCATTTGGGAGACAGTGAAAAAGAGCAGCAGTGTAAATTAAACTGGCTCTAAAATAATTGTTCCTGTTAACAGTGTATCCACCACAGGAAGTAACACAGCCATGAAGGTAGGTCAATAAACGCCTGCTGTAACTTCACTGTGTGTCTATACAGTGGCATTTAATACAGATTTATCACCTGTTTTCACTGTGATGTCCAGTTTTACGAGAGCCTTTGCTGTTTCTTGGGTAAGATACTGCCCTCTAGAATGTAGATAACAGCACCTAGAACCTGGCAGCACTGAATGGCTGTCGGCAGGAGACACAAATTCTCATTGCACTGTCAGATTACGAGACCTGAAACATTTCCTGTCCACAGCAGTCTGTCCAAGTATGCTCTTTTGCTTATTTCACGGCACAGGATGGACTTGTGTTGTAGCAGAATAAGGAAAAGGAAAGATGGAAATCTTAGTAATTTGGAGGGAAGATTTACCATTCTTTTTGGGACACAAAGAGAGCAAGATCTTGAAGTGGCTTCTCCACAGCTATACACAGTAGACGGGTCATTAATGTTGAGTTTCTCCTCCCAGGTTCATAGTTTCTTTAAAGACATTTCCTATCTTTGGCATTACAACATATCTTCTAGAGTCTTGTGCCTATATGTGACACCAAAATCTGTCCCTTTACCAGAATCAGTGTTTCTTGAAATACTTAGCTTCATTAATGGCATCAGATCTTTCCATAAATGGCTGGAAAATAACAGCAGTGAATCCTCAGTGCAAACTCCTGCTCTGAGTTAATTTCCACTTCAAATCACCATCCTTGCAGGTAGTCTGTTTAATGCCAGATACTATCCCTTGCCCTTTAAAGGGCAAGAAATCTGCAATGTAACTTCACTTTTGACTTTTGATTCTGTTGTGTTACAGGACTCATGAAGATTCACTGCAAATTGAAAGAAAGGAAAGTCATATTTGTACCTCAACAGGAGTTTTTATAATGCCATTCTGCCTGTCTGGCAGAGCAGAACAGTCTCTCACAGTCTATCTGACTGGCTAATGGTTCAATTGCAGTACACATGCTTTCTCGTCTGAGTAGCTGTGGGTGGCTGCTGAAAACAAAATGTTATACTTGCTGGCAGTTAGCAAAGAATGTTCTCAGCTGTAGTGTAACAAAAAGTTTGTCTCACAATTTGGCAGTGAGATTTGTTTCAGTGTCACATAACTCGGAGTGATATAATTATGGCTCACACAAAAGTTTTCCCAGTGATTTATACCTCCCCAAAATTACTATTTTGCCTGGTATTTTCTTCATCAAAAGGGATAATTTTTAATGGGAAAATTAAAAGAGAATACTTTCAACTTATTTGAGTTGAGCACGATAAAATGAGTTTCTCCTGCCATTAAAAAAAGTTAAACTTTTTTCAAGCTGGCGTGCTTTGAAAAACTTACATATTTTTTCACTAAGGATGTTTTCATCAAGGCTCAATATTCACAGTTCAGGAAAGTGTAGCCTTAAATGAAAGGTTTAACACAGATAATATAGTCATTAATGCCTTCTATCACTGATTTTCTAAAGAAAAAAAGAGAAGTGAAGAAGAAAAGACAAATTGCATGTCATTAAAAGAATACAGCTCTTTTGCACATTGGTTCAGTCACCATACAAATAAAGACCACAAATTCTTTTCACCCCTCTAATGATAGAAGAAATGAGCCATTATGAAAAAAAATAATTGCCTTCAGTAAAATCCTGCAAAAGATCCTACAAAAAGATGACAAAAGAACACAAGAAGAGTCAAGTCATAAATTTGGTAGTAACATATGGATGCCCAGAAAAAGATCAGATCATAAACTGACATTAAGACTGGGAGTTTTATTAAGTATAACCTAAGAGTTAATAAAAAATCTAGAACCCACATGAGTCTTCAATTAAATTACGGAAATTTCCAAATCTGCCATAGTGATGGATAAAGCTATAGATGCCTTAGAAAGGAAGTTCCTGAGAGAACCAGTTAGTATTAAGTGGAATAATTTCATAACAGACAGGACCAGTCAAAGATGTCAGCACTCCTATATTTCTTGTTATTTGTGAAAGAAGATGGAAGTGTCTGGGGCATGCTTTAAAAATGGTAGTTACACCTTTAGATAATTAAAGAAATATGTAAATAAGTCTGAATGAAAGAGCCTTCCTGTAAAAAAACATGTTGAGAAATAAACCTGGCAGTAGAGAGGAAGTGCTAAGAATAGTCCATCTGATAAATAGTTTACTTAATATTCCTGAAAAACTTTCAGAAGCCTGGAAGTAGTTCAAATTCTTCTTTAACTTCGCTTATTTATTTTAATTTATGTATTCTTTCATGTTGCTTGTGTGAGTTTTATTGAATATTTCCAATTTATGAGTCAAGTATGAAAAATTAATATAAATTATGAGGTGCAGAAAATTGTAATAAGCATAACTGGACTGTCAGTGCTGTCAGCAGAAAACAGTATTAGTCTGGTTTCTTGCAGGCAATATCCTGCTTTAGAAAAAACCTGCCTTGCCGTGTTACTGTGATATCTTGATACAATGTGCATTATTTTAATAGCAACTGTTACATTAGCTTTCTTTAGAAGTTAGGGGAAGCAGTCAAAGGTATATTCATTTTATTCACTACTGACAAAGGTTACTATCCCAGGGAAATTCTGATTTTCCTGAGTTCCATGGCAGATTTGCCACTTACTCTGTCAAGCCCATGCTTTCACCTTGGACGGATTCTTGCTGACAAACCAATCAGGGCTGAATTTCCAGCAGGACTCTCCAGTAAAAGGCGTAAGAGTTTACACGCTCCTAGGTTATGAAGCCAGACAGTACCTTTGTAGTTACATTGACAGACTGTCTCCACCCTGTAGGTTATGAGTCTTCCTTTGATTAACTGCTATGCAAACTTCAGAACAATGTCTAAGCTTAACCTGAATATGTCAAGGATGGAAAACCCAGTTTAGGTTTTTGAAGTTGCTCCCACTGTTAATTATTCTTCCTGTTAAAATTCTATTGCCTAATGCTATCTACTTTGAAACTTTAGGCTTTGGTCCATGTTGTCTCCATACATGTTTTTTTAAAATTAGATTTTGTGTTTTAGCTGTTGCTTTTCTGATGAAAGATTGATTTCATGAGAAGATGTGGATTTTTTTGCCATTTTAAGGACTTCTATGGGCTTTTCTGTTAACTTTTCATTACTACTGCATATGAGAGATACAATATTCATGTCTTTGCAGAAACTTAATCCTGAACAGTTTCTAGCCTTTTCTATAGTGAAAAAGCTAGTGAAAAAGCTTCACTTTCAATCAGAAAAGCAGCAGTTTCAATTCTGACTAATTCTCATCCAGAACTCTAGAACTGTGCTAGGGCATGCCACCATCAAAAATAATCCTATTGTCATATAGACTATTATAAAGAACTGTGGTTTAGAGTGTGAAAAATGTGGTGGTTAAAAAGCTGATGATCAGCAGTTTTTTAGTGTGTTTATCTAAATATGGCTACCACCAAATAGGAGTCTCATTAAAAAAAGAAAGAAAGAAAAGGAATTTTAATTCATTTTTAAATGAAGTGTAGGTCCTAGCTTGAATTTAAATGTTTTCCAGTTTATAGGTTTCTGTATTATTATGAGTTATTGTAATACTTGCACGAAAACCATAAATGTATTTCATCATTTTCAAATATCACAGTCCTAATAGTCAATATACCTTAAGAAAATGAAAAGGGTTGTATATTTCTAAAATATTTGGTTTTTGCATATGCAGCTTAGTAAACTGACATATTTATCCTTGTTTTTTTCACTAATATTAAAGGACAGCTACTTAATTTAATTTGAATTTTTAATTAAACAGTTGTTCTATGGTAATGACAGTCTGTGTTCAGATTTCAGTAGCTGTTTATTAAAAAGGATCGTGAAGAAAGATGCACTGATAATAAAAATATCTGTATGACAAAATGCAAAGATGTGCTTTTTTGGGGAAGAGTCTTCTGTAGTACAGTTTTTGTTATACCTGATAGCAGGTCAGATGAATATTTACCACCCTCTAACAAACCCTCTCAGTTCTCAAATTTGTGGTTGAATGCCCAGATGCTTAGGTTGCTTCCCTGCTGACCAAGGTGAGAAGTGATTTGTAAGACTGCAGTTATTGATACTTCAGGCCTTTGTCAAACCCCTCCTTTCATGCAGCTTCTCTACAAAACAAGTTGGGTTATAACAAAGGCTAGAATAAATCAGTTGTAAGACTACTTACAGCTAAAAAGCTGGATCGAGACCTTGGTCCCAGCTGGAGTGAAAGATGGGAATCACTAGTTTATATATGTTTGAAATATTTGGTTTCATGTCATATGCATAATGGATGATGTTGGAAGGGGTCTATGGAGGTACTGAGTCCAAGGCCCTGTTCAAAGTAAGGCAATCAAGAGCAGGATGCTCAGGGCCATATCTAATTCAGTTTAAAATATCTCCAAGGACAAAGACCCAACAGCCTCTCTGGGTTGCAGAGTTTGACAACACTCACAGTACAAAAAAATAGTGGATTTTAAATTTTTTTTTAATGTATTTTAAAAATTTGAATTGAATGTCTTATGCTTGTCTGTTTATTGAACTTTGTTTTCTTAATGGTACTGATAAAAATACCTCATCTTGTGAGGTAGAACTGGAAAAGACCTCAGAATACTAATTTTTGCATCTTCTGACTTCAAAGCAAGATAAATTCTACTTAAACAATGCCTCAGAGATATTTGTGTAAGCAAAATCTTTTTCAAAAATCCTCCAATCATGAAAATTTCACAGTCCTAGGCCATGTGTCCCCATATTTTACTGTCTTACCTTGAGAGACTTTTCCTGGTGCTTAAGGTAATCTCACTTAGTGTAGTTGGCCCAGTACTTCTTGTATGTCTTATAGAGCGATGGAGAAATTATAATTCCATTTTGGAAAATATTTTTGCGTGTTTTAAGACTCTTGTCCTGATTCTGTCAGTCTTCTCTCACCTGAATCAATCCAGTTCTCAGCCATCCTTTCTATGTCATTTTTCCTAAGCCTCTGATCATCCCAGGTACTCTTCTATGAGCTTTATCTTCTGAAGGAGTTGTGTCTTTCTTGAGGTTCTATACAGCATACAGCATAGTACTACAGCTGAAGTCATACTGGTAATAATAAATAGAACATTTTTCTTCACCTGTCCTGCACTTTGGCTTACTCTGCTTTGTGTGCATGCATTACATATGCTATTCATGCATGTGAGTTTAGATTTAATTTAAGATCAGCAGTGGGCAATATGAAAATAAGATACTGAAACAATTATGTATGCAGAATGTCTCTTATGCTGTGTAAATGCAGTTTGAGGCTTTCACATCATCAATACATGGCTTATGAGTTAAATACATTTGAACTTAACAAACGTAAGGTACTGATATTCATAGGGTTTTGGACTTCAGAAAGTCTGGAGACAAGTGATCTCCTGTGGAGAGGTTGTGATGGGAGGCTGATGACTAACTGAGTCATGCTTAGTCCTCTTCAAATATTAAATGTAAAACTTTCTGGTGCATTTAAAGAGAGCATTAAAGATTTAAACAGTAAGTAAGAACTGCAAGAGAAGTTTGCAAACAATGGTGTTCCACAGTTTGAAGAAAACTAAGAGGAAACACTTATTTAATTATTTACAAGTATAGAAAAGAGCTTTAAATAGAGGCCAAACTTACTAAGTCCAATTGCTTTAATCAGTCCTTAAGGTCTGATCAAGAAGTAAAGACCTAACTGCAAACAGTGAGTAATTCAACTAGAGCATGCAAGCAAACCAAAAGGAACAGTATTGCTGGGTGAATTGTGTGGAGTGACTGTCTATCTAATTAAGTCTTTTTTTAGCACATTGTCTATAAAAAGATTTAAAGAAGCAAGATCTTTTTCTAAACATTTTCAGAGAGTTTTTCTAAACATCTTCAGAAACAAGAGTCATCCTAAACAAGTGAAGTTTATAGCAGGCAGAGTGGTTTCTTTCTTTAATGTGAGAGCTGGCTAATCTTTGGCAGGCATGGGGAAGAAGCCTGAGAAGTTTATTTTTGATTGTATTATTTAATAATGTTCACATTAATAATGTGATTGAAAGCATTTATCATATTTTATATTTAGAGTTTGGAGCAAAAACTAACGTCATGATTGATGTAGAAAAGGAAAAATGCAGTGCTTCATGATGGGTAAGTCACAGCAGAGCAAGAGAATAAGACAGAGGTAAAAGAAAAGAAAAAGATTCACAAGTCAGGACCTGTGACTCCTGTGGTGTTTCCAGACTGGGTGCACACTGAGTCTCCCCTGTAATTTTGGAAGTATAGACTTATAATAGGGCTTCTTCAAACAGTCTCATTTTCCTTTGTTTGGCCCTCTGTTCTTCAGACCTTCAATATTATGCTTCCAAGATTTCTAGCTGCTGTTGATAGAGACTACTTCCACCTATACAGTGGGTACTCATTTAGTTGGAGGCACTTCTTATCTGGCCTGAGCTGTCGTGTTACCAATGCTGCAAACATTTTATAAATATAGATTCTAGCTGTCTTCTTTGAAAGGGTGGGTATGTTGGTTTCAGTGTACTTTTAAAATGTGAAATGTTTATTCTGTCTCTCTTCAAAGGAATCAGCAAGAGTAAAGTAATGATGGATGCAGCTCAGGTAAAACTGGTATTGACTTTGAAAGTAGTGATTCAAGGAGGCCTCACACATGGACTGAAAGAGAACTTTTGATTAATTGTTATTACAGGAAAATGTAAAAATCAACCTGGAAGATGGAGTACAGCATCTGGGAAATAACATCTTATTGTTGCAAATTATAACTTGAATTTGTCACATTTTACCAACTCAGGTACAACCCTAGTCAGACCATCAGGTACCTAATTTCTAAACTATAGCAACATTCCTTCTCTCACTTCCCAGAAAAATATTTTAAAGAAAATGAGGCAATACTTTTAATTCCAGGTTAAGAATTCACATACTGACACAAAAGAAAGCAAATATGCTTGGAAGAGGCAGCTCAAAAAAACAAAAAAACAAAAAAACGAGAATCTCTAAATGCACCCAGTCCTTCTTTGGTGTCGTACTTAAGCTTGTTCCAGAAACAGTAATAAAGAACAGTTTGATACAAAGACATATTTTATACAAGACATATTCAGAGCACACCTAACAAAAAGGACTGGATTTAGCCTTTTTATTTTCTGAAAAATAGGCAACTTTTGATTCACTAACATTATTTCCTTAAGAGTCATGATCTGATTTTTTTTTTTCCCTCAAAATCCTATGGATTTATTTTTCTGACACTTCTTACTTTTATTTTCTGGTTCTATACTTTGGACAAAAGCCTGTCCAATAGAGTGGTTGCCATAAAGATTTACAGACTGGTGGAAATTAAAGAGGTAGTTTTGAAAATGCACAGGAAGCAGAAAGCACAGTGGAAAACAAACTGTGACAAGCTAGGTAGCTTGTGACAAACACGCTACCCAGGGAAAAAAAACATGTTGTAATGAAAATCTTTTTCTTTATTTTTATTTATTCCTACACTTCACAGTCTTGATTTTGAGTGGAGCAGCAAGGCATCTGGCAATGCATGGATACACAGCTGATGTCACATGTAAAGATTTGTCTTTGGTAGCTCCTTAGTTTACTTTGAAGAATAAGAATGACAGGGGAGAGATGGGGGCAGGAGCACCTTTGCCAACAAGAGAGGAAGACTTTAACCTGGGTCAGGGAATAGTGACCAAAGCTTGAAGAGACATGCAGGGAGGCATGACAGATAGTAAGGAAGTGTCTGGGGACACATCATGAAGGAGGCTTTCCTATTTCCAATCAGGAAACAGCGTTACTGGAGGCCTATCTCACACACCTGTGTATCAATTCGCACAGCAGGGGAATCACAACAGAACTCCAGGTGGTGCTGCAGGGCATCAGTCTCGTTGGGACCACAGATACGGTTTGCTTCAACAGAGTGGAGTAAAGAAGAGACAGTGGGTCCTTAGGTAGTACAGGTCAGGAAGGCAGGGAGGAGGAGTTGCATTTGACACAAAGGCACAAAGGCCAAAAGGCCAAAACCACAAAGATCTAATTGGTGTTCTGTGGGTAAAGAAGCTTCAAAGTCAACTAAAGTGACTTCATGAGGAGCTTTGACTACAAACTACCTAATAACAAGAAATAGAAAAGGCTTTCTTTAGAAAAATGGAAGAAGCCTTGCAGGTGCAGGTCCTGATTCTAGTCAGAAACATGAGTTACTCTAACAACTACTAAAGGCTTTTGAGGCCAAAGCAATTCAGGAGATTCCTGGAGTACACTTGATAAAATTTCTTGATAGATAAACTGACTAGAGAAGATGCTCTACTAGACCTGCTCCTCTCAGAAAGAACTGGTTGAGAGTGCAATGGTTATGGCAGTCTTTGCTTCAGCCATCATGAAATGGTACAACCTGAGATATTGAGAGAATTGAGCAAGACTAATAACAGAATTACAAACACAGAACAGAGGAGAGCAGAAGCATCCCCTCCCCGGGTGTCACCTGGTTAGGAAGTTAAACTCCAGACCGCCTCCCCTCGCAGGTACTTACAAGCTTTTCCCTGAGGGCTTCGGATCCCTCGCTTCCCTCTTGGAGTGTTTCAGGAGAGGGTCCTCACTGATCTGCTTCGTTGGATCCTTGGCAACCTCCTGGGTACAGCAATGGTTCCTCGATGGCCCCAAAGAGCCCATTTCCAGGGCAGCTGAAATTGGCCGGACGTCTCCCCGTATAGATCTCTTCAAGGTCACTTCTGGGCGTGGCTATCCCAGACGAGTCTCCAGAGTTGTCAGAAATAATGTTCTGATGCCGTTTTTAATTAAGAGAATTTATCAACAGTTGCCCTAGGACAGGAAGTCAGCATAAGCCCACAGAACACACGGCAAAGCAGAGGTCAGCGCAGGCACGCACGCTGGGTGCTGCTCCCTCAGGCGACCAGAGGTTCAGAGAACCCTGGGCTGTGCCCAGGAACAGCTCTTTATACCCAGTCCCCAATTATGATTGGTCCAATAGGGATCCAATGTCTGATTGGCTCGTTGTTCAAAGAGGATTGGCTCATTAACGGGGTTTCCCATTGGTTCTTTTAGTCCAATCACCAGTCTAGGGCTATTCCGAATGGTCCATTTCGTTGACCAATCACTGTCCATGATGTTCCACTGTTCTAAGATATGGGAGACACCCTTGTGCACCCTCCAGTGGTACTTCACCTATAACATTAAACACTTAAAAGTCCTACAAATCAGATATCTGTAACTCTACATGTAACAACAACTAATAAACTTCCCAATTAATTAACTCTTAACCAATTAACTTAATCACGAAAACCGATATTGTCCATAACAGCTACTGTCTTGCTGTTTTAACTTGGTACTGTTGCAGCGGCTGAACCGGCAGCTGTGGTGGCCAGGGGGCCAAAGAGCCCAGGTACAGGAGAGGCCCACTAATGGACTAACTCCAAAGTCTAAGATCATCTCTTAATTCTGGATGAGAAAGGCTTCTCCCATCAGGCCTTGTGATTCTGTGTAGATTCCGTCTGTCTGGTTGGCCAGCAGCCAGACGCCCCTTGTATCCCTTAAAGGATGTAATCCAGCCCCCACTCTGCCCCCTCCTTCTCCCCACTGGTTGTTGTTGTGTTACCCCGGCTCCCTTCTGTACCCCTTTATAAGTGTGTCCCGGTCAGAAGGCCGTTCTCTTTGTCCATGGAATCCTTTGTTGCGGTTTGGTAAATAAACCCCTCGGAACTCTATACGGGGGCCGCCTCCTGACTCTGCCTCTGGTGACGCCTGAGCTGGCCAGCTCAGTGTGAGCGTGTGCTGCGTGTTGCCACTGCACGGGTGAGAGAGCTGGCTTGCGAGTGTGCCATGTAGCACGGCCGGGGCTTCCTCGCTAGGGAACGCCTCAGGAATAGCGCAGCAACTCCCGACCAAACACCCATACGGCAATATGGTACTAAGCACCAGTTCTCTGTGGTGTCGTTTATTCTATTCAGTTGTGTTTGTGTTTGTGTAATTTATTGGGCAGACAAATAGAACTAAAGCTTTATATTCAGACTTCTACTCAGATTTTTACAACTGAATATATCTACTGAAAACAAAGCCTCTTTGAAACTCATCTATTTATTACTGTTTGGGGTTTTTTTTCCCAGCTAGTATTTTCCTGCTTTCTTTCTAGATTTATTTAAAAAGAAATAATTTCATTACTTATGTGTAAAGAGGATATGAGTTCCAGGTATGAATTTTCTAGTTCCAAATCATATAAGCACTACATAATGAAATGTTACCAAGAAGAATGAGTGAAGAAGTCAAAAGGTGAGATATGGAAATGAAGTGCTATCATTCTGAGGAAACCACACAGTGCATTTCCCTTGTTTATGAAGCTGTCATACCTTCTAACACTTAGAACCAAACTATATGAGATGATCGGGTGGTGCTGTGTGTCAGATACACTCCGTAAGAGTTGCATATGCTTTGTTCTGAAAAAATTTTTCTCCACAAACGTTTCATATGGAATGATGTCTAGAAAACCTCACTGAGGATATATTTCTAGAAGAAAGATTTATATTCACACAGAAGAAATTTCAGCTTCTTCCAGCTTCTGAATAAGTGCTCTATTTGGCAGCAGAACTTAAGAAGCAGAGTACTATCCTTTTTGGCAATGTTTTCTGGGACTGTTGGCAATTTTCTAAGCTCTACTACTAGAATTTGGATTCCAGAGGTAAGTTATGTGGAGAAATTCTCCTATGTGACTCCTGATTGAGTTCAATATGAGATAAACTGATCATGCCCAGTCCATAGGTGGCTCTGTAGCTCCCTGGTAGCAAAAGTGTGGAATCCTGACAATTATGAGAAGACTTGTAGGCCTCTAAGTTTAGATAGTGAATTTTAAGAGACATATTTTGAACATGAATCCTCATGGTGTCAAATAAATAGGTAAATACCTTTAACCTCTCTAAGACTATAATGTGAAGTGAGTAGTGTAATCTAAGAAACATCAGAGATCTTATAAGTGATGAGAAAGAAAAATGTAATTTGAATATATCAGCTTCTTTATGTTACTCTCTTCTTTTCTGAGCCACTTACAGGAATTAGTGTTTCCCTTTTTTTTTTTCTTTTTTTTTGATCTGAAGTACATGGGATTGGAAAGGCTATACAATATGTAATGTGCTGAGATAAAGTCTGTGGCAAAGAGAAATGAAGTACTGTTACCAGTAATCAAGACAAAATTCTGTGAAACTCTAAGGAACTGCGACAAATCGTCAACTTCAAGCAATTCTTCCACCCCCATACTTATTATTGTCTATTGTGGCACAGAGGGAAGAAGAAGGACTAAGTGAAAATTTCAGTAAGGTTATACCTGCAGTGTGATGCTGCAACCTTGTGATCTCTGAGCTGTTTCTCAAGTACTTATTTTGTAGTGCACTGGCTTTTTTGGAGTAAATTGCATATGCTTAAAAAAGAAAAAGAAAATATTAGGGTCTTTGACCAAAGGAAATGAAAATAAAACAAACTGTTTTTGTCTGAATTACAGGTACATGCTGTGTCATGCCTTGGAATCCTGACCATCTGAGATGAACTCTGGATCTTTTCTGGCAAATATTCACATTTCCTTTAAATAGAGAGCAATGTCTGAGGAGAAGGGAGTTTGTATCCCTGTTATCTGACGAAAAAGAAAAAATTCATATGTGTTAGAGATGATGAACTGCGCATTATGTTAGCTGGTGTAACTGAGTCTTTTGTCAAAGAAAAGCCTGATGAGCTCCAGGTTCAGCTTTCCTCCTGCAGGCTGATAGAAGGAGGGTGATCCTTACCTTTCCAGAACACTGAATCCCTAATCCAGAGACTCAGGTCAAGTCCACCAAACAAGGTGGGTACAAACTGAATTAACTCAATTCAAGTGTTTTCTATAGTACAGCCAGAAGAGATTGAAAACTGTTTGGTTTAAATATATTTAAAGGAATACTTCTGAAGGAACAGTGAAATGCAAGATGAAGTTACAATAATCAAGGACATTACAAGGCTAGCCACTGATGTGAACCTGATAAAAGTGATTTGTGTAGCCAGTAGAAATAATGTTGTTATGTCCTCAACTCCGCTGAGAAATACTGGTTAAATCAGTATAAAAGTGCAGTAAGATAAAATGGTGGTCCTAAACAGCATACCATATTCCTTCTGCTAGCCTGGATGGGAATTTTGTTGGATTGACTTGATCCTGTCTGGATCCCAGTTGCCTGCTAAATCTGCTCTAGTACTACCCTCCTCAGGTGGACAGGGGATAGAAAATATGATGAAAGGCTTTCAGGTTGAGATAAAGAGAGGTCAGTCACCAATTACCATCATGGGAAAAACAGACTCAACTTTTTAACTTACTGCCAATCATTTGATTTGATACTCTTTAAGAGTAGGGTAGTGAAAAACCTTAAACCCACCATCTCCTACTCAACCTCATTCCTGATTTTCTGTACCTCCTCCCTGCCAGTGGCGCAGAAGAGTGGAGCATTGGGCTTGTGATCACACGCTGTCTTTGCAGCTCACTTCTCCTTACAGGGAAGACTCATTACACTCTTTCCTTACTCCAGTGTGGAGACCCTCCCATAGGAGACAGCCTTTACAAACTTCTCCAATATGACTCCTTCCTGTGGGCTGCAGTTCTTCACAAATTGCTCCAGTGCGGGTCCCTCCCACTGAATGCAGTTCTTCAGAAATGCACTGTTCAAGCCTGGGTACCCCATGGGGTCACAAGTCCTGCCAGAAAAATTGCTCCAGCATGGACTCCTCTTTCCACAGGTCTACAGGATCTGCCAGGAAACCTGTTTCAGCATGGGCTCCTCTCTTCTGGGGTCCACAGATCCTGCCAGGACCCTCCTGACTAATGTTTTCCAGGAGGTCACAACCTCTTTTAAAGACATCTGCCTGCTCTGGCATGGGGTCCTCCATGGGGTGCAGGTGGATCTCTGCTGCACCACGGTCCTTCATGGGCTGCAGGGGCACAGCTGTCTCACCATGGTGTGCACCACAGGCTGCAGAGGAATCTCATCTCTGGTGCCTGGAGCACCTCCTGGCTCTGCTTCTCCACTGGCCTTGGTGCTCAGAGCTGCTCCTCTCACATATTTTCACCCTCCTCTTGGGCTGCAGTTGCTGCTGCACGGTTTTCTCCTGCCTTTCTTACATGTGTTAACCTAGAGGTGCTTCTGCTGTCACTGATGGGCTTGGCCTCAGGCAGCAGCAGGTCCATTTTGAAGACAGCTGGCACTGTCTCTGTTGGCTACCCTTGTAGCTTCATCCCCACCCCTTCCAACTCCCTAGAACCTCAAACCTTGACACCCAAATGCAGTACAAGAGTAGACAAAAAACAGCTTGATGATCCCAAGTTTTATCTCATTGCAGCACTATGGTACAACTTGTTTATATACTGGTGATTGCTACCAGCTTTGAAGTATCTTTATATTTGTTGAGCAACAAGCACATACTGACAAGCAGTTATGCCTATAATATGACTGGTATCTTTAGACAATCTCAAATGTGGCATTACAATACCCCAAAAAGTAAATTTTTGGCTCCAAACATGGATTTTCTTTTGGTATTTCCAAGTGACATCTAGAATTATAAAAATATTTGGGTTTAATAAGACTAGTGACACCAACATCTACCGCATTATTGTCTGGAAGCTGAGAAAGTACATCTGGATGAGTGGACTGCCAGGTAGATTGGAAATTGTCTGGACAATTTTGGACAATGGCTTGATATCTGATTGGCAGCCAGTAAGTATGAAGAAGAGTATCCTGGAACCAATACCAAGGCCAGCTCTTCACCAATGACCTGGATAATGAGATAAAATACATGCTTTGCATATACTAGCTGGGAGTGGCCTAAAAACCTAATGGTAGATCTACAGTCCTTAAGAAGTTTGTATTAACAGAAATCTCATAAAATTCAAAGAAAAGAAGTGCAGAGTTCTGTATCTGAGATGGAATAAAACTACATATATGCATAGGCTGTATAACTAGTAGATTAATAATAGCCCTAATCAGTTTCACATTAACGCCAAGTAAGTTGAATTTAAGCCCTGAGCATGCTTGCAGTCCAAATGAGTCACAAGTTGTACATTGAACTACATTAGGAGGCATGTGCCCAGCGAACTGAGAGAAATTTCTATTCCTTTGCAGCAGGTGAGATTGGACCTTCTGGAATACTCTATCTGCTTCTGGATGCCCTGTTCAAAACAGATGCAGGGAAATGGGGGAAGGTCCAGCAGAGTGCCGCAAAGATGGACAGGGTCCTAGAACACATAGATCTATGGATGGAAATGCAGGAACTAGGCTATGTTCAGCTTGAATAGGAAGCTAAGGGGCAGCTTTCAACCACACGAAGTGGAGTTTGAAAGATGAAGCCAAATTCTTCTTGATAGAAGCAGCTTGTGTAACAAGGAGTAATGACCACAAATTGCAACATGGGAGATTCAGGTTATGCAGTAGGAAGAATTTTTTCACCCTAATGAAACCCTAGAATGGCTTGCCCAGGGGAATTTGTGGAATCTCTGTCCCGAGAGATTTCTAAAACTTGGCTGTAGCCATTCACAGCTATCCTGCTCTAAAGCTGGGAATAGTCCTACTATAAACCAGAGGCTACCCTAGCTATGTTCTAGAGGTCCTGTACAGACAGTATTGCCATGATTCTTTTATTGGTGTGAACAATTCACCTGATAATATTTTTTTAACTTATTGTTAAGATACTTCTGATCTCCCTGGCTTTTCTTTTTAAAAACTAAAAACTAGCTAACCTCAGAACCAAACAGTAACTTAAAGTAAATAACAAAAAAAACCCCAAACACCTTCAGCTAAAAGGCATAGTTAGAATTTCTTGTCTCTTATTTCTGCTCTCCAAACTACAGGTCTTGTTTCCAACCTTAACTGTGTTAATGGCAGAATTATTTTATGCTAAGTCATTAATGATGCGTTAGAGAACATGTACAAAATCATGCAATACAGCTCATTTTTTATTGTGTGAACCACATAAAGTTATACATTCATGGTCAAAATTTAGTTTTAGATATCCACGCAGAATTCCCTTCCTCAGGTAGCATTAGCTTATTCCATAACTCGGGAGTTCCAAGACCATTAATCCAATGTAGTTTTACATTCATTTTTTTAAATTATTAACTTCAGTAGTTTATATGAAGTAACAGTGAAGCTGAATCACTAATTTGTTAGGCCTTGCTTCAAACTGATCTTACTCATAAAACACAGATATGGCAAGTCATATGCACAAACCTCAATATTTGTATTTTTCAAGAACTCAAAATAACTCCAACAACTGCACCATTAACCATCTTTAAGCTACTCTGATATTTACAACAACAACAGCAAGAAATTGCAATAAAGTATTGGTTAACAGAGAAGCAGTCTCAGGAAATACAAAAAATAATCTGTGGAACCATGAGAAATGAAAAGACAGTCCAGTAGTTTATTCTTCAGTAATTTATCAGTTGGAAAAGCTTGATTTATCAGATGTGCTAAGTGATATACAAAACCAAAATATGTTTTCTTACCATTTTTCTCTGTGAAGTAGCGTCAAATACAGATTTTTTTTAAAAAATAAGGCTAATTAATATCTATGGAAAGAACACCTTGGAAAGATTTCTAATATTGGACAAGGATTTCAATGCTGATTCAGTGCTTTAGAAAATGAGAGATTTATCATTAGGGTTTAATTTTTTGTATTTGGATGTAATGTCTGTGTTGGTTTTTTTCTGAATATCTAGTTCTTTTGCCATTTTTAAGGTACAGTTGTTCCCATCTCTTTGAAATTCTATGAACTTTCAGAGTGAAATGTAATTTATTTTACTCTACGAGATTACTTATAGAATACCAAGAGTATATTTCTGCAACCCAGAATGATATGGATGCATAAAAATACCCTGTTAAATATTTACTGATTGTGAGAACATTTGGTATTTTAGTGAGACAAGGCCTAAAGAAAAGAAAAAACATAAATTAGTTGTCCTTGGAATTGATTTTGATCTTAGATATAAATGGGTATGAGGCTTGTTTTAACCTTCAAGCTTGGTTGAAAGTCTATTATGGATAGAAGACAAAATGCATCCAGCAGTCATTACTATAATGTCTGAAAAGAGACAATTCTATAGTGCAAGAGTCGGAGGCAGGCAAGAGAGGAAATCTGTCTGCTTCAGAAAATCTATTTCTGGCCTCGTACTGCATGACATCTCTTATGTATCCTGAGGGCCTTGATCTAAAGAGAAAAGAGTGATGCCTCCTTTTCGTTTACTTGCATCCTATTTTTTTTCTACCCACAATTTTATGCTACACAATTATTTCTCTTTTGATGGAGTCAATAAATTATGGTGAGTCATGTCTTAGAATGTGGTGTTTTACCAGAAAACATTCACAAGGAGCAATGACTTTCTGGCTTAATTGCTTGCCTCACTTGTCAGAGTTAAAGGCTGATAACGTCTGACAAACCTTCTATTTGCAAACCAGTTCCAAGTGGAGTAAAGAAATGTGTTGTATTTCTGTGAAGAATTCGTAAACAGTTCACAGGCATGGCAAAAAACTTTGTGGTATTGTCTAAGGCCCAGAACTTGCAAACATTTATACATGCATGCAAGTATATATATATATATAGAGAGAGAGATAGAGATATGCATGTATATATACATATATGTATGTATATACATAGCTTATGCACAAGTAAGTTTGTTGTGCATCAGATTATCTACGTAGGTCCTCACAGGATCAATTTTGAAAGAATGGACAGCTTGGCCTGTCAGATATTAGCCCTCTGGCGCATCAGAACTGAAGAATTTTGAGTTTTAAGCTGTACAAAACAAATGAAAAAAATAAAGTGCATGGTTTTGAGAATATGTACTCAAATGCAGAATTCAAAATTATTGAAAAGAACCACCAGCAATATAGATGGTTATATACTGATCATCTCTTGAAATAAAAATATGTAAATGTTGTCAAATAATTATGAAATTCCATTTGGCTGGCTACAAGCCAAATGTTATTCCTAAAATGCCAAAAAAATGCCATTTTAAAAAGCAAAACTGAAAAGCATGTTCCCTCACTTTGTCTGCTCCTTTTTATGACTGTTCAAGATTTTTGAATCCAAAACTTTTTTTCTTTGTATGTTTATTTATCAACTTTTGAATAAGTATTGGCTTTTCCCTCAAAGAATAGATTGAGATCAGAATCTGCATTGCACTTGGTGTGTTTGGCTTCATTAAACGTGGGATGTCAAGTCACTAATACCATACAACTTTGAATTTCAGTTTTTACATTATTATTTTCACTGACTGATAAATGACTGGAAAATTTTTTAACCCTCTCTATAAATACAGTATCATGGAATCCTAGAATTATTTGGATTGGAAAGGATGTTGAATACCACTTAGTTCCAATTCTCCTGCCACGGGCAGGGACGCCTTCCACTAGACCAGATTGCTCAAAGCTCCACCCATCCTGGTCTTCAACACTGCCAAGGATAGGTTTGAACTATTTACTAGCACATATACCCAAGAAAATTGTAGAAAATTACAGCATGAACGTCAATATCTTCTCATCACAGTTCAAGTTTATGTAAGGGTTTATAAAGTAATTTAGTTAAAGTATTTTGAATAACCTATCATAGCAAACATGACAAAAGCATTTTTATCTAAAGTGCAAGTGTAGTTCTGAGGTGCTGTCCTGGGCTCAACTGGGATAGAGTTAATTCTTTTCTCAGCTGCTGGTACCATGCTGTGTTCTGAATACAAGATGAGAATAATGTTGGTAACACACTGATGTTTCAGTTGTAGTTAAATAGTGCTTATCCAAAGTTAAGGACTTTTCTGTGTCTCACACTCTCCCAGTGAGCAGGTACACAAGAAGCTGGAAAGGACCATAATCGGAAAAACTGACCTGAACCAGCCAAAAGGATACTCCATACCACAGAACATCCTGTTCAGTATATAAACTGGGGACACTTGGCTAGAAGGAACCAGTTGTTGCTTGGGGGTAGGCTGGGCACTGGTCAGCAGATGGTGAGCGACTGCATTGTGCATTACTTGTTTGTCTTGGGCATTATTCCGCTGTCTCTACTACTGCTACTNCATAGCAAACATGACAAAAGCATTTTTATCTAAAGTGCAAGTGTAGTTCTGAGGTGCTGTCCTGGGCTCAACTGGGATAGAGTTAATTCTTTTCTCAGCTGCTGGTACCATGCTGTGTTCTGAATACAAGATGAGAATAATGTTGGTAACACACTGATGTTTCAGTTGTAGTTAAATAGTGCTTATCCAAAGTTAAGGACTTTTCTGTGTCTCACACTCTCCCAGTGAGCAGGTACACAAGAAGCTGGAAAGGACCATAATCGGAAAAACTGACCTGAACCAGCCAAAAGGATACTCCATACCACAGAACATCCTGTTCAGTATATAAACTGGGGACACTTGGCTAGAAGGAACCAGTTGTTGCTTGGGGGTAGGCTGGGCACTGGTCAGCAGATGGTGAGCGACTGCATTGTGCATTACTTGTTTGTCTTGGGCATTATTCCGCTGTCTCTACTACTGCTACTACTACTACTACTATTATCATCATAATTGTTATTATTATTATTTTTAATAATAATAATAGTTCAATTATTAAACTATTCTTATCTCAACCTTCAGGTTACTTTTTCCAATTTTCCTCTCCATCCATCCAGGGGGTGGAGAAGGAGGGAGGAGTGAGGTGGTGCCATGTNCACTTGGCTAGAAGGAACCAGTTGTTGCTTGGGGGTAGGCTGGGCACTGGTCAGCAGATGGTGAGCGACTGCATTGTGCATTACTTGTTNAATTCTTCAGAATTTCACTGTTTATCCTTACATTATGCTTTAGATAAACTAATAAAACTTTGTTCCTTTTCCCTCTTGCGTGACCACGGGAGTCCTGTGTAATATTTTGGTTAGGATTTGTTGTTTAACTTTTGGCTAAGGCCTCCCTTTACTGTGCAAGTCATGAGTCATATTTGCATATTTGTTCAACTCCATTACACAGAAGTGACAGAAATACAAAAAAACAAAAAAACAAAAAAAAAAAAAAAAAAAAACAAAACCAAAAAAAAAAAAAAAAAAAAAACACCCCACAACCCA
>VYXC01008451.1:41407-86788 GCA_013397175.1 Platysteira castanea
AACAAAAAAACTTCAATACCAAATGTAATTCTGTTTGTAAAATGATATGGTTATACACTCTCAGCTCAGAAAAAATCAAGAATCATTTGTCATTTTATGAAGGCATATTTATAAGGATATGCAGTACACTGTCATTTTAAGATTAAAATCCTTCATTTTAGTAACTGGAAAATACAGAAAGTGTAGCAGTGATTGCTTGTGGCAGCTTTTCTAGACTGTTTATTCAGAATTTCTTCCAGGGCTCTCATGTGAAATTCTACATAGTAATTATGAAACCCAGACAATAAGAAAATGGATAGCTGGAAGAACCTTTTCAGATCTATTATTTATGACTTACTCATGACATTTTACAATGAGGCTTACAGAAAAAAAATTGAGATCAGGTCCTTGTTACTTGAAATTGGAGAATGTTCGTACAGCTATTACTACTAGTACGGGATTATGGATAAGTGAACAGAAAATAGCTTTTCTGTATTTCATATTGAAAGAATCAAATGCCCTTAATTTTCATTTTCTTGTTACATATTTTGTAAGATTATGATTCTTTTTAGGTACAGAACCTCTTAGGTGTAAAGCATTCATTTTTGGTGTATATACTAGTAACATAAAGTCAAGATTCAGTGGAAAATAACTTCTGAAAAAGCAAGTAAAGTGGTTGGCTGTATATGCACTGAAGAAGAAGGAGGCATTAGCTCTCATGGACAGATGTCTCCTAGCAAAATCATGTTCTGAAGGTCTGGTACAAAAATAATTGTGTAGTTTGGTGACAATTTCAAGCACACAAAATTCAAAACATACCAGTGTTATTATCAATTCTACCACTTTCTGTCATTTGTTAGAACTTCCTGTTTCTGTTAGAATCTTCAACAAAATATGGCATGGGATAAATAGTCACCAGCTTTTTAATTAGTTGTAGAAACACACACTTGGGTGGTCCCTGATTCACTAATCCATACCTGATGATGATCTCACCAGACCTCAGTCAGTCTAATCTAGCTTTCTGAGTTCCCTCAATACCGAATGGAGGGAGAGCCAGTTGTGTCTAGGATGGGAATCACTGCATCCTGGGACAAGTGTCTATGATAAACAGGAGGAATCACTTTACAGTTGTCGCTGCCTTGCCTTAGTTAACAGTAAAGAAAACTTATACAACCAGAATAAATGCAAATGTATATGCCAGTATTAGGTGAGACAAATTCACTTGTGATAGAAGGTTAATATAAATATTATTGTTCAGAACATGATCTGCTGAATCCAGATCTTTATGTCTTAAGTAAAGAAATTAATTGATTTTTGGATGAACAGAGGTAATGAATTTGCCTGGTTGGTATGAACCTGTTTGCCCAGAGCAATTGTTTATTTCACTCCAAAACAGTGAGAAGCAATCTTACATTTTGCTGAGTTCCTCTATTCTTAGAAGTTACCATATCACTATAAAGTGTGGAGCAAGCAGGTCACTCTTCATCTGGTGAATTGAGCAAACAAACACTGTACCCCCACACTCTGATGAAGAATTCAAAGTCCTCCATATGCATCAGTAAATTCAGCTTTGTTGCTTTTCTTTCAAATAGTATGTTGTCCTTCCAAATTCAGGATGCTTAGTCTCCTTGTAAAAGGAAAGATCCATCAATAACAAAGAGTCACAGAATCAACTGGGTTGGAAAAGACCTCCGAGATCACTGAGTCCACCCTATGACCAAACACCACCCTGTCAACCAGACCATGGCACTGAGTGCCACATCCAGTCTTTCCTTAAGTACTCCTAGGATGGTGACTCCACGACCTCCCAAGGCAGCCCATTCCAATATCTAAACCCTTCCTGCGAAGAAATTCTTCTCAATATCTAACATAAATCTCCCAGTTGGAACTAAAATAATATCTCAACAAGCAACGAAAAATAAAAATTTTAATTCTTGGTGTCAAAAGCATATGTAGCCATTAAAAAAAAAAAAATAAAATAAATGAATGGCTTAGGGTAAGGCAGCAACACACTGATTTAGAAGGTCAAGACAGTTCCGTTCTTCTTTCCAGGCATACCTGTAACTTAAAACCTATTTAGGAAATGAAAATATTTGAGAAGATTCTTTTATTCTTAAAAGTATTTTCCTCAGTATTTTTGTGGGCAGATGGAACTTTTCTTACATTCCTTCAGATTTTCCAAAAAATTTGGGTTTTTTTTTCATTCCATAATAATTTCTGACATGTACTTATTTTGTTCTGATTCAGATTTCCCTTAATTTGGACCTTTGTGTATGTTTACAGTAAATTACATCTGCTTCTCTGTTAGTAACATTGTTTTAGATGCAATAATTTTTTCCTTTCCTATCTATTTTCAAAGAACTAATATTTAAGCTTAATACCTTTCACTCAAAATATACGTTTGTCTGATGATTATGCTTTACCACTTTTTGGTTTGTGAGTCTCATCAGTCCTGACCTCAATCAGTCTGTTCTTATTGAGAGATTAGATCATAGAATGGTTTGGGTTGGAAGGGATCTTAAACACCATCTAGTTCCAACCCTCCTGCCACAGACAGGGACACCTTCCACTAGACCAGGTTGCTCAGGGCCCTATCCAACCTGGTCTTGAACAAATACATGGATGAGACATTCACAACTTCTCTGGGCAACCTGTGCCAGTGTCCTGCCACCCTCACGGTGAAGAGTTTCTTCTCACATCTCTAATCTAAACCTACTCTTATTCAATTTAAAGACATTACCCTTTGTTTTATCACTACATGACCTTGCAAAACAGTCTTTCTCCAGCTCTCTTGTGGGTTCCAGAAGGCGGCAAGGTCTCCTGGAGCCTTCTCTTCACCATAAATTCCATTTGATTTTAGAAGAAGTCCCTTTGCTTAAAGGGACTTCTTAGTCATTAGGCGTTACTGTATTTGTAGTTTTCAATGATTCTGATGACCTTAGATCTTTTAGAGAGATGCACCCCACCCTCATGGGCAGCATCACAAACCACAGAAGTAAAATAAGGTCTTTTTTAATGAATAGCTGAAGGGGGAATCTCAGGTTCTGAATCTGATTTCCTATGCACTGCTCACAGCTCATCGATAGCAGTAAGAGTTCCCTGTGGTATCTGAGAACAAACTATTTCTAAATATCATTCTGGGCCCAATAATACTTCATATCATAGGGCAAAATTATAAAGAAAGAGTGAATCTCAACTTCAGGAACATTTAAAAAAATTAAAAACAAAGAAGTCAGTTTTTATTTCAGGCTTAAAACTACAGAAGATTGACTTTGGATCATCTGGCTGAAACTTGTAATGTATTTTCCTTTTCAGTATCTGTGTCTATGGAGTCAAACAAGTAATGGTATACGACTTTGAGAGACTTTTTTCAGTAGAATTAAATGATTGTTTTTATTTTTCAGTGAGGAAGTTGACTGAAATACCCATAGTTTTCACAAGAAACAGTAATGAGTATTGCCCTTCCCAGAATAAGTAAAATTGCTTTCTCAGATTTAATTTAGGATTTTGTATGCTATGCAAATGTCTGCATAGTATAAACACTCTGGGCTTCCAAAGAGGAGATGACTCTTCATCTGAGAAAATTTTCTCTTTAGTTCATTTCATGTAGACTGTGGAGAATGCATGGAAGCTTGAGAATACTTTTCTTACTTCCCATATAAGCTGATAGGAGCTGATGGCCACTTTTACTTGTTGGCATGAATAGCAATCAGTTAATGCTCCCCATCTCTTTAGATGTCACCTTGCTTTACCACAATTTGTTGACAGTTTTCTTTCCTCTATAACACATGAATTTTTTTGAGAATGCTAATGTCACTGCAACAGCATAAACACAAGTCGTATTATGAATAAGAAGTGGAGGAAATTGGGATGAAGTTTTATTACCTTATATTTGGCCAACAAAACACAAATTAGACTTTTTTTTCTTCCAGACCTGTCATCGGTCACTGAGGTTATTTTGTGACTAATATAATAGCACACAGTTATACAACAAAAACAAATATGTAGAGGCTAGACAGGCTTTTTATCTCCAAACTTGGGGCTGCATAGTTTACTTATGAACATAGATCAATAGGTTTGTGTTGGGTAATGAGCTAAGTCTGGCTGGTGGCTAGTCACTTGTGGGGTTCGCAAGGGTTCAGTACTGGTACCAGTCCTTTTTAACAACTACATCAATAATACAGATGTGGGGATCAAGTGTCTGCTCAATCAATTCATAGATGACACCAAGCTGGGTGGGAGTGCTGATCTGCTGGAGGGCAGGAAGGCTCTGCAGAGGGATCTGGACAGGCTGGATCATGGGCCAAGGCCAGTGGTGTGAGGTTCAACAAGGCCCAGAGCCGGGTCCTGCCCTTGGGTCACAACCACCCCAGGCAGCTCCACAGGCTGGGGCAGAGTGGCTGTAAAGCTGCTCTCAGAAAAAGGACCTGGGGGTGCTGGTGACAGCAGCTGACCATGAGCCAGGGTGTGCCCAGGTGGCCAAGAAGGCCAAAGGCATCCTGGCCTGTACCAGCAACAGTGTGGCCAGCAGGACCAGGGCAGGAACTGTCCCCCTGGTAAGGCCTGACTTCAAATCCCGTGTCCAGTTTTGAACCCCCAGTTCAAGGTTTTGGGATCCTCACTTGCGGATCTTGGTTTGTGTAGTCTTGAGAAGAGGAGGGTCGAGGGAAACCTGATCACTCTCAACAACTACCTGAAAAAGGTTGCAGCAAGGTGTGGGTCAGTCTCTTTCGCCGTGTCTCAAGTGAAAGGGTGAGAAGAAATGGCTCTGAGTTGCATTAGCGGAGGTTCAGGTTAGATATTAGAAAAAAATTCACTGGAAGAATGCCTAGGCACTGGAATGAGTTGCTTAAGGAGGTGGTAGAGTCACCATCTCTGGAAGTGTTCAACAGGTGTCTGGTTGTGGCACTCGGGGATATGGTTTAGAGGTAATTGTAATGTTGCTGGGTTGATGGTTGGACTAGATGATATTGAAGGTCTCTTCCAAACTTGAGGATTCTGTGATTTTGTGTAAATGGAAAACTTCAGAGCAGCCTGGATCAAGTAGTGGCCATTTTAATTTGGTTGAATTTTAGTGATGATGTGGAAAGATGATGCAAAAAGAGGTGACGCAAACCGAACAATATGACGCTATTGATTTATAAGGTAGACCAGGTGGGTGAAAGGTAATGTCAGGGAGACTGTCTCATTCATATTCACACACAGGCACATATCATCAACTTAGACCTTCCCCAATTCCCACTCTGACTAGGTGGTGCAACTGAGCTTCAAGGAATGTGGCCCTCCCTCTGACCAGTCTCAGCCTGGGCAACAGCTTAGCTTCTGTGTGTTACCATTCCTCTCTCTGGGTATACTTCTTCTGTGTGGTGTTGGACACCTGCACACTTTCTGCCACTGTTAGTTTTATAGCCAGGTGTTGCCATGAGATCACCATAAAGATGGTCCCTGATGATTTTTCTACATACCTTTGCAGATACTTCACCTGTTGGTTGTTGCTGATTACACTCCATCCTTGCTTGCTGAGGCTTGTTATACTCATTTCTTCTCAGTTCATATTTGGCTCAAAACAAGGCCATGGAACTCCCTTGTCATAAGAGAAAGAAAAAAGTAGCTCATAATAAACCAGCATTCAACACCATGAAGTCATACTCATACCACACATTTGATGGACGTGTAAAGATCAGCTCCAGAACCCCAGTCCTCACACCCCTGCCTCAGATATCTCTGCAGCAAATTTCATGCTACATGGATGAAAGATTAATGTGCTGTCTTTCATGCTGTTTCATAAATAGCATCATTTTTCTTAGAATTCTGCAAAACTGCAGTTTTCAGGACGTCTGCCCATAGCACACCATGTACACCAGCAGTCTTGCCTGCGATATATTGCCACCATAGCAGAAAATGCATAATGAACATTACTCTTAAGATTTTCTTCCTGCTGTCTTCATTAAGCAGACATTGTATCTTACTTTGCTGTTGGTTCTGTGAGTTGGCTGGTTTTTTCCCTTATTATTAATTGGTTCTTTAAAATAATTCACAATAAATTTGATTCCTTAGGAAATATCAGGACAATTTTCACCTTTAGAATATTTTCCAATGAACTCTACAGAGGAATGAACTCATCTCCAATAGAAATACCATTCTCTATGACCCACAAATACATCACGGATCTAACTACCGTTTACATTATTACTGTTTATCTCTTCCACAATCATCATACAAACATACTATCTGTTCTTTTTACCATTACAACTGCGAGACCTTTTTTCCTCTTATCTGTAGTAAGTCTAAAATGCATCTTAAAGAGCTGAATGCTAATTCTCCAAAAGTCAATTGCAGTAAGACATCCAACTCCTCAGGTATAAGTTGATCTTCTCTAATGTTCCAATAGCAACCTGTTATCATATGAGAAGTAATAATAAGAAAAAGATGCAATGCAAAGTTTAAGATATTTCTGTGGCTTGTGAAAGTTGGAGTAATGAATACTATGAGGCATTTTCCCCCAGATCCCCCATTACAACACATATATGCATTTAACACAAAAAATATATTTACACCTTATATCAGCAGGATGGTCTGCATCACTTGTTAGTTCATCCCTTGATACTTGCCTTGAACATATATTGTAGTTGTATACTGCAGCAGATCTGCTTAAACACAATGTTCTCTGAATTTGTTATACAGGGAACAAAATCTATTTGATCATTAGATATTCTTTTAGTTCTTACCTAAATATTTTTGGAGTACTGAGAAGTCTTTTGAAGAAGACAAGTAGTTTCCAACAATTGTAATATACAAAAGATACGTAAGAATTATCCTTATTTAAAATTTTTGATCAGTTTTTAATGGTCTATTGTTATGCACTACCTTGTGGTCAGTTTTTTATTGTAGTCATCTTTTTGTTGTAGTCTGCTATTGTCCCATGTAGCACCGAATCCTAAGGTGACAAGATTTGTTGTAATGTGTCACGGGATGAAAGAAGGCTCTGGAGTCTGTTTCTCTCTTCTGTCCTCAGTTTAGACTGCTACACCAGCAGCCGTAATGAATAGTGTGTCAGAGATGCTTCTTCCTTAACTTTAGTCTCCAGTGGATAATTGTCAATAGACCATCCTGAATGTAATTACACAGACAAATCACTGTGAGTACACAGTTTGACTCTTCCTTATGACAAAAAACATTTCAGTAGTGGCAACCTGCCCCCCCCCCCCAACTTTCTGAAAACATAAAGCATTTATATTTTGTGATATTGTATTCTTACTTCTGTCTCAGAAGGTAAGGTGTATTTAATCCACTGTGAACAAAGAGCATTTGGAAAAGCTATCTGTGTCTTTTCATTGCTCTCTTTTAATGGATGTTCTTTTCTACTGTCTTTCTTAGCTATACTTAATCAATCATGCATGTTTTTCAACTTTATCTAGAAAAGAGAGAGAAGCTGACTGACCAGTAGACTTCATTTGAATATAATGAACATCTGAAACAGAGTTTTGAAGATTCCTTGTAAAGCTGTCTGACTCTTTCACTAAGGTGTTAATTTTCTGGTTTTGGTTTTTGTGGAAATGTTTCTGTATATTTTCCATTACTGACTTATCAAGTATATATTTATGTTCACTTCTTTAAAGATATAATGCAATTGGGATAATTACTGTGTTTATTCTTCCACTAACTCAAGTCTATGCTATGGCAGAGTTGTTTTCCTGTTACAGGTACTCCATCTAGCAAGTATTTTATTGTATGCTCTTTCTTTGGATATTCTTCCATAAGAAAATGGATTGCAATTGGATAGTATCATTCAAAGAAGGAATGCATTTTTAACACCATTTCACAGAAAGGTCCTATCATCTCCATTATATTTGCTGTCTTGCCTTTTTCCTTTGTTTTCTTAATTTTGTCTATGATATGAATTTTCATATGCTTGTAACTATATTTAAAAACTATGCTTCAAGCATGCAACAAAGGAAGATTTAGATGACTTATGGAACTTGAATATGATTTTAAGTATCAGGTCATCAGAATCCCACTTTCAACTTGGCAATTGTGTTTCATGAGGGATCTCTTTTAATTCATATTGATAAGGAAATACCAGTGCTAACTTTGTAAGTATCACATATAACTTTGAGGATTTCAGATAACAGGGATGGTAACAATAAGAAGAAATGGTCTGTCAGATTCTTCACAGATAGGACAGGTCACTGTTGTCATGGGGATATTGGACCCTATTACAGGACTAGGGTGGAAGGTTTTTGAAAGAACGGGTCAGACAACTGATGAGAATACCAGTCTATCTGACAAAATGCCTTTGACTTACAGACAGGAGACCTTCTGTGTTAGGTCTGTCTGATTCTTCTTCATGTAACCACACGGATTTAGGTGGGGGGAAAGAGATTCTGGAAGCAGCCAGGGAAGGTTTCGAAAATGTAATTAAGATCCAAAATACAGTTCTATGGATTTATTTTCTCTTAATCTAAGGGGGAGGTTTGTGATTTTCTTCTGGTTTTGTTTTTGTTTTGCATAGGCATTTTTGATTTTTTGGGGGGAAAATACAGTGGGAATAGGTTTCCAGAGATGAAAGGACCGGGATGTTTACTCAAATATGGCTTTTTTACAGCTTGTTTGGGGAATCAGGGTGATTAATCACTAAAGTAGTCAAAGAATTTCTGAGCTATGTGGCTGGTCTGAGCTGATCAACTGCGGAATGTACCTAAAACAACTGGTTTTAAACTCATTTGTGGTTTGTCTTTTTGCCATGACAGCATCTTCAGAGATCCACAAGCAAATTAACCTTGACTGGATAACTATGTAAGGTCAGTTGAAAAAAGAAGGCTTATGAGATGGTCCGGTAATCTGAAACACAGGAGTTCTAGCTTGTGTTTGTTATCAGAAACAGAATAAATGTGAACAAGCTGTGCAATGGGGAGATGTTTCCCATAGATCTTCAGCTTCAGAGATTTACGATTGACTGTCATGGTAGGGTTTTATTCTGCTCATGTGTAGGAAGATAGGTCTGATTCATGGAAGCCTAATTGTGGGGGAAAAAAAATGCAAGAATCTCCAAGGTTTTCTCTCTCATCTTTCCAAAGAATGCATCTCTAAATGGCAGCCATATCTGATGTTCAGAGGTGATTTTGCTCTGAGAATGTGTACCATGGATTGCTGTGATGGAGAGCTGTGAGATAGGGCAAAAATTGAATAGCATAAACACATCAAGAAACATATCAGTGAAAGAAGGTAAGTTTTGCTGTAGCCTTACTGTTACAACCCGAGGAACCCAGTGCAATTACTTTGCTTTTATCTAAATATTATAGATAAAAAAAATTACAAAAGTTGCCTAGAAGTGACAATATCAAGAAAGTAAAACTTTGCCTTTTCAGCTCTTGCCTCTTAATGTAATAAGCAGGTTTTCATTTTGGTTTCATGTGCTAGCAATATCACCTATAGCAGTACCCTGCAAGTTTCCGTATTTGGTTTTATAACTCTTCAAAGAATATCAGTGAGATTTTCCCTGAGTTAAAATTAAAAAGAAATTATTTTTCTTCACTTGATACAATGGTGGAATTTTCTCACTGAAAATGACAACTCTGTAGGTTATGAAGCAATGAAAAAATCTCATATTTTTAGTATCTTTTAAATCAATAGTACTCTCCTTTTGCATGCTGCATATTCATATAAATTTAATATGAATGAGATACTAATCTCGCTTATTTTCCTGGAAGCTAATGATAGCTCTGTCTTGCTCATGTTTTTGTGACTGATCCTGAGTTTTGTAAATTACTTTCCCCTATAATTTTCAAAATGTCAAAATAAAACCCAGCAAAACAGTAATTTTTAAATCTGTTTGACATTTTAAATATGGTCCTAAACTGTAGTTTATAATGAAGCTGTCTGTATTGGAGACAAGACCCGGAGATAAGTTTTATTATGGATTTCATGTTGAACTGTAGCTTTAAACAATATGTGCTGGACATGACACCAGCTGGCCTCCTAAATGGCATATGTTCCTATTGTGCTGATGAACTCTTTAACTGCTCTCTGCATTTGCATACTGGATGATAGGAACTGGTGATGCATACCCCTGTGGAAAGGATGTGGTACATTTATATTACACAGACCTGTCTGAAACAGGGAATAGGCTGTGTTGCTAAGGATACAAAAAAAGAGCAGAACTCTGCAGCCACTGCTGTGCTGGAAAATTACCTTTATCATTGTAAAAGAAAAACAAGAGTAATTAATTTTGTTACACAGTTTCAGGTGGCCATCCATCTATTCACTGAGAAAGATACTGGTTTGACATTTTTTATATTAAAGTCTTCATGCTGACTAGACAAACCTTCTAGACAAGAAGCCAGATAAGATGCAAAATTCCCTCAAGTCTGAAACAACATAATTAAAATATATGAATTTGATTACATTAATACTAATAATTACAATAAATCTTACAAAGAATATTTTCTGCCCACAAAAACCAGCTTTTCCAGTTGTTGCATTTTGAAAAGCTGAAGATTCAGCATCTGAAAAATTCCAGTAACTCCAGTTAATCTATTCTGGTTCTCCTCTCCAGTAAAAAAAATCATAGGTTAAATCATATCCACAAGTACGTTTCTCATGATTAACATTTTTAATTTTTTTTTTCTTTTACAAATGGACAATCTGAATCAAATGGATTCAACAGTGATGGAAGAAGAAGAAATGAGTGTACAACAACATTTATAAAATCCACGAACATGCGGGCAACTAAGTGTCTCCGGTGTTTAAGCAGGCTTAAAAAACGGGTATAAATGACTTCCACTTCCTTCAGGTTGACCCTGTGACTTAAAAGAAGACCGTAAACAAACAAAAATTTAGCTAACATTCTCAAAGTCCTGATAAGTTAATAGCCCTATCTGACCATGTTAGTAAAGGAATAAACAATCACTTGTCTGTACATTCTCTTCTCTTCTATCAGACGCGAATCTCCAGGCAGGCTTCATAATTGCCTTACATTAAGTTATTCATTTTCCCATTTAAACTATTGTTTTATGGCCTCTGCTACGGCTCATACTATGAGATGTCTGGTGCTTGTGGTATTTTAATTTATATTCTAGTACCAACAGAATATAGACACTAACCAAACATCAGACAAGCTAAACCAAAAGAATAGAAATGAGGAATCCTGGAACATAAGCCCCAAAGGGAAACTGGAGAGAGAAATCTTCCTAAATGATTTCAGTACCCCAAATGCTTTTCATTAATTCTACCACAGAGAAAGAAAAGATTACCTGACAATTGGGACAGCCATGTTTTCTTCCTGCATATTCTGCTTTTAAATCTCTGCTGCTCCTAGATAGATGATCACACTACTGTCCTTGTTTACCAAATCAGTTGTAAGACCTTGCACTTTAAAAGCTGATCACTGTTCTGAATGAAATGTTGCCTTTGCTATTCCTCATTTGTATCTATTTCCATGATTGCTTAGTAGTATTTGTGAGAGAAGTTGAACATGTTGCCTATTAAGAGCAAAAAAGGTAGTGTTTCTCTGGCAAACCAGCCTTAAATAATTGGACTGTGAACAGCTTTTTTTCCCCAGTACTGTACACATAGAAGTAGCCAGCTTAGATGTCAACTCTGAATTCTGCTTTTAAATAAATGTTAGACCTTTCATGATTCAATATTTTCCAGGGAATCTGCCAAGTCTGAGATTAAAACTTTCATTACAAGGTACTTTTCTTGTTGCTACACAACTAGTTAAAGTTGAGCTGACTTTTACTAGGTTTGGAAAGGAAATAACCCAGTTTTTAAAAATGTCACTGTGCTGAAATTTTGGGCTTTTAATATTCTCTTTTAAATAAATTCTAGAAGTGTTTCAGGATCTAAGGAAATCGTTATAACCAGTTAATGCTATCATTTTGTTTCAAAGACTGCAAGGCAATCACATAGTTCAAACTGAAAGCCATGAGTATATTAGTCTTGCAAAGGTAGTAATTTAAATGCTTTTGACTAAGTGTGACTGCCCCTTGCACCTGCCAGCATGTTTTATATTTTGAAGGTATAGGGATGCAAGTGAGGGAAGACAATATTCAGAAAGAGACAAAATTAAAATTCAGAAAAGGTTGGAGTCTTTTGTCCTCAAAGAGATGATTAATGTTTCCATTGTGTTTTGGTGTGCTGTTTATTGTTTATACACTTTCTTATTTTGTAATTCTCACGTTTTTGTTTGTTCTTGTATTTTTATTCTTTTCTTATGTTTTGGGACACTTTCAAGGGATTCAGACATTTGTCAACAAAATTATACTGATGTACTATGTTTCTACAGGTATAGTTTATCCATTTCAGACATCTAGGGAAAATCTAAGGAATTTTTCTGTCTATATGATGGAGATTGATAATGACTATTTTGACTTACACAAGTTAATGTAGCAAAACTTTATGTAACAACTGTTTGTGATTTGTTTATCTATTGATTTGCATATATACAGAATTCTTTTATTATGGACTGGACCTTTAATCAGTTTTATAGAGTAATCTTAATTTTATCAAGCTGTGTGTCCCAATTTCAAAGCCATTTTAGAATACTCCAACTTAACCATCTTTAAAATTACAAAGTCCTCTTCTCAATAGGGAGATCTATTTTTGTAGTGTAAGAGGAAGGGTAAAGAGATAAAGACATTATATAAGATGGAGATTCAAGAGCTCTTCAGTAACCTGGGAGCCTCTTTTATAATGAATACAGGAAAAAGCACCACTCAAAAAGTTGTCCTAACAAAATTTGAAGCTGTACAGGTTTAAAACAGAACATTCAGAATGCAAGATGACTCTTTTCTCAGCTTCTCTAGAGTGTGTTTGCTGGGCTTCTAAAACCAAAATTACTGGATTAAAAGAAATGGTTCTGTAAATACACAGGATATTGGTTAAGGGCACAGAGTTCTGCTGTTTGTTTCAAATACACTTTTCTCCACATGGGTTATTGCAGTGTTGGAGAAGGTGTATTGCCAACATAAAAACCTATTAAATAAAGACCTAAATGGATGATCATCTCTCTTAGTCTGGCTGTGATTTTGCCCTAGCTCTTTTTCCCAAGTTGTGAAGAATAGTGCAGCATTCATGTTAAAGTAAGCTAATCTTATTCCACATGCTGTAGCTCTTATTTGTTTTCAGCTGTTTTGCTGTCAATTTTTTCAGTAACTAATATGCAAATATTGTCAATATTGATATGCAGAAAGACTCCACAACTAATNCTTCTTTAGGGATTAATTCACTTAGGCAATGAAAGGAATATTTTCAGGACAATCTACTAAGAGTTGCCCTAATAGTAAACTTCAAAGTTTTTGGTTTGAATTGTTGCATTGTGTTACAGAATCCAAGAGATGCAACTGGAAATCAGAATGAATAAATCATTTGTGTAAGGCAATAAATCAATGACAGATTCTTCTGCATATTCTTTGGATAGCTTTTCTTCTCTAACTTCACTGAAGGGTACAGATACTTCTAGGGTCATCAAGATTTCCTTCCAAGAGCAGCATCATCCAGAGTCATGTGTGAGGAATTTCAGTTTTTTACCTCTGCATCTGAGTCTTCAGATATAGAGAACCATTATTCCTTACTTTCACAAAATACTTTGTCACCAAATACCTCAATTTCCAGGTAACTAGAAAATTCTGATTTCAGAATTTGGAAACGAGAGATGCTCATTCAGGCTGCTCATCCATTCCACCATGAGCATTGTAATTTGTTCCCTAGTAAGATGGAAACCATTTATGATTTATGATTATTTCTTTCTAGCAGCAAAAGCCTTCCCGGTATGAGAATGTTTTCACACAGTAAATTTCTTACAATTTGTACACATTGTCTCAGTGGCTTACTTTAATATCCTTTTCCTCTTAATTTACAGGAGCTGGTTCTTCAAAAGTTCTCCAAGAATTCCTATGTCAGGTTCTAGTTTTGAAACCATATCTGTATAAAGAATCATGGATGACTACTTATAAACCTCCTAGCATACAGGCTTGACTTGGTTTTGCATTTCACAAATGCAAATAGAATCATAGACTATTAAAGGCTGGAAGAGATGTTAAAAATGTCTAGTCCTAACCCCCTCTGCCATGGGCAGGGACATCTCCCAGTAAGCCAGGTTGCTCAAGGCCTTCCTCAACCTGGTCGTGAACACTGTCAGGGTTAGGGTACCCACAGCCTTCCTGGGCAACAGCTACCTTATCACCCTCACAGTAAAGAATTTCTTCCTAATACGCAGCCTAAAATTTCCATAGTTCAGTTTGTACCCATTACTCCTTGTTTTACCATTACAGTTCCTGATGAAGGATTCCTCTCTGGCTTCACTGTAGGCTCCCTTCAGATACTGGAAGGTTGCTCTGAGGTCTCCATGCAACCTTCTCCAGCCTGAACAGTCTGGAGACTGTTTCAGTCTTTCTCAGCCTGTGTTTCTTAGCCTGTGTTTGCAGGGGAAGTGCTCAAATTCTCTGATGGTCCTTTAGATGCAGCCCAGGACACAGCTGGCTTTCTGGGCTGTGATCACATACTTCCAGCTCTTGCTGAGTTTTTATTCAACCATCAACCTCAAGTCCTTCTCCACACGACTGCCCTCAATCACTTCTCTGCCCAAGCTATTTGTGTGTCTGGGATTGCCACGACCCAGGTGTAGGATCTTGCACTTTGCCTTGTTGACCCCTGCGAGGTTTGCACTGGCCCATCTCTCAAGCCTGTCCAGGTCCCTCTGGATGCCATCCCTTCCCTCCAGCGTGTTGACTGTCCCACACAGCCTGGTGCTGTCAGTGAACTTGCTGAGGGTGCCCTTGATCCCACTGCCCATGTCGCTGACAAAGATGCTGAGCAGTATCAGCCCCAGCACTGACCACTGAGGGACACCACTCGTCACTGGTCTCCACATCGATGACAAGCTTGACCACAAACCTTTGTGGGTGGCCAACCAGCCAGTTCTTCATCCCCCCAGTGGTCCATCTCTCAAATCCATGTCTCTCCAACCTAGAGACAAGGATGTCGCGTGGGGCAGTGTCCAACACTTTGCATAAGCCCAGGTAGGGGATGTCAGTAGCTCTGCCCCATCCACCAGTGCTGTAGCAATTTTGCCAGGCATGATTTGCCCTTGGTAAAGCCATGCTGGCTGTTACCAATGACGTCTTTATTTCCAATGTGCCTTAGCAGAGTTTCCATCAGAATCTGCTCCAGGATCTTGCCAGGCACAGAGGTGAAACTGACTGGTCTGCAGTTCCTGGGGTTTTCCACTTTCCTCTTTAAAAGTGGGGGTTATAATTCCTTTTTTTCAGTCATCATGAACTTCTCCTGACTGCAACAATTTTTCGAAACTTATGGTTAGTGGCTTACTAACTTTGTCTGCCAGCTCCCTTAGGACCTGTGGATGAACCTCATCAGATCCCATGGATTTGGTGCATTCAGGTTCCTTAGATGGCCTTGAACCTGATTTGCAGTAATAAACATTTTCAAATGGTGAAAGAGTCATGTCTTCAGTGTTTGTTATGCATAGTTCACTTCTACATGTGTTTTGGTTTTTTCACAATGCAGAATTAATGAGAAAGATATACTTTCTCAATAAAAAACTAAATGGAGTCTAAAACCACAGACTTCTCCCCTTATATTTAAGGACCATCAAATCAAAATCTCCTAGTTGTTGCTCTGGTTTCTGGCAGTCAGACCATGTACAAAGGACACTGATGTAAGAGAAAAAAATTCAGCTGGTGTGCTGCATTTTAGCCAGACAATAAGTTTTTTATTTAATACCACTTGCCACGGAATATTGTTTCAAAATCAAGCTTACTTACTTACGAAGAAGTAAACATATATCAGCACAACAGTGCAATGCTGTAACTCCAGCCATTCTACTAAAAGTTCAAACCAACGCTATTCTTTCTCTTAAGAGACAAACCTGCTACATTGTTTTAATCAAAAGCAAAATATATCTGTAGAATGTAGAATTCATTTACACTTCCATACAATCTGGGAGTAGTATGTATGCCACCAGTTTTGCAGGGGGATGGAAATGAGTTTCTGTTTTAGTTTATCTTCTTTAAGTCACCGTCTCTCTACAGAACCAAAGGAATTTTTGCAGCTTGAGTACTGTAGATTTCATAAGCTAAGTAGGATTATTTCTGTCAAATATTCCAAAAGACTAAAGCTCCTCCTAATGCATTTCACAGAATTTGTGTTTTGGAATACTTTTATCTTGGTGTGGGCTTCCCTCACACATGCTGACTAGTTACTTTCAAATATTCTGTCCCTATCTGGCTTTCACAGAGGCAGTGATATTTTAGCAATGACTCATAACCATTTTTGTCTTTCATATTTCTTACTGTCTCAGTGCAAAGAGAGATATTTTGGGGATTTTTTGCCTACTGATCTAAACATGTTGGGCTTTTATTTCCTTATTTTTGTGCATAGCATATGGTATCTGAATAATACCTGCCATGAAATGCTGTAAAATTCATAAAGTCTATGAGACACTCTCTGATGTTCTTATTTGTTGAAGATTCTCTTTCATTAGCTCAAAAATTATTTTTGTTGGAATCATTAGGATAGTTATATCATAGTAATGGCTTCTTCTTAGGCTAAAAATCAAAGTTTCTTTTTAAACCTGAACATGGGACAGAGGAATAACATTTTTGCTCAGTTTCTCTCTGTTTCCCCATAATATTTTCTCTATAAATGTATGCAATTACAGACCCAAACAGCACCACATGTGAGCACCTTTTCCCCAAACTGCTGTTCAGAAGTGTCTGTATTATGTGGTGGGGATAAACTCTGGTTTGGAGCACAGGAACGTCATAACATTACCACCTGCCCTAAGGGAAAAATGCAAGATCATTTTCCTAGCAGGGAAAGTAAGAGCACTGCTGCGTTAAAGTCGAGACGCAGTGTGTCTGTTTTGTGAAGTTCATTGCTTATTTTTAGGAATCCAGTATTCTGTTTCAGGAGAAGGTGTATTAATTTGCCCTCTTCTCTTTCTTTGCACTTGTATTTGATTTAGGAAGGGATGGGTGCTTCTGGAAGAATAACCTTTAAACCATGATCCTGTAATATCAAGGACAAGGAGGGTGAGGCAGAGTTGTACATTAGGTAGGAAAGCTGAGTGATCAGTGATGCTCATTTTTATGTGTTATATTAGCTTTTATAAAAGACAACCCCATATATAGCAAATACCTCTCCTTTAAATTAAAACCACTGTTCTCTGTATACTTAGTGAGTGATATATCAAAGACTAGAGGATTTCTGCTTAAACTGATTTGTAACTACATAGTACCAGGTCTGGAAACTACTATTCCAAAACCCTGTCTGATTTTTAGATATAGATGTCACTACTGAAGATTATAAGGCCTTCTATCAGTGTTCAAGGAAAATACACTGGCAATGTAGATATTTTTATAAACCAATTGTATTCTCCCAGTCTGAGGCGAAATAACAGAAAAGCTGCTGCAGTATTCAGATGACAAAGAATAAAATTATTTCCATAATTTTAATTTCATGAAAATATATCTTGTCAAGCATGACTTTTTCTGAGGAGGCTATAAGTTAAATTAATAAAAATAAGGACACGGTTATAATAAATAAGTATCCAGAAGGGTTAATTCATTATTAAATAGAATATCAATTAAAATACTATTGTCCTTTAGTACTGACAGACCAAATATAGGTGAATATTACAAACTGACTGGTGGATCTCGAAAGATATTGGCGGATTCATCACTGGAAGTCTTGTATTTCTTTGTCACATTTCTATCTGTGACCTGGAATAATCTCATTCTGGGATTATTTAAAAGGGTTAGAAGAGTAAATAGTTGCAATAATCACCTATATCACTTGGTAAAGTAGGTCTTTTTAAGCAAAATACAGTTTTGTACAGGCAGTCACAATGCCATGAATCCAGAGATAGGGAATAGGATCGCTATGTGCTCTATCTCTAACTGTGAAAATTGGAGAAATTCTTAGACAAGAATCTTTATATGAACTCCTGGCTAATACTGTGTCATCAAATGCAAATGAAATTTTTCATCATTTAAATACAAGGAGAAGGGCAATGACTATCTGTCTCTGTATGCATTACTGGTGACAATGATGCTGGAATAGCGTGGTTCTGACCTTCACAGATTAAAAAAGAAGCATCACAGAAATGATTTCTGAGTTGGATGACCTAAATTGAAAGACCTCAAATGTAATATCCTCTGATACACTGAATCAGATGAGGTGACCCAGTCCTATCTGACCTTAGCTCTCTGAATAGGAATCATAAGCTGTGACTGAAATACAGTGAAGATATGAAGTGTTCTCTCTTACTACTTTCACATTTACTACATTTGATTATACAGAGCAGTGAAGAAAGGTATATAAGAGTTCCAAAACAAAACTCTCCTCCTCCTGTGGAAGATGGTGGAGATTTTAGTACATACAGAAGTCTTACCTTCAGATGTGGAGGGTTTTAAAAAAAACTTTTGTATAAGACAGAGGACAGAGAGAAAATTGTACTAAAGCAGTGCTGGTTTTCAAAATCTTATTTTCAGTTGCATCTAATGAGATTATGGGTATATTTTGGCACTGTAGGCTATGAAGAAATGCAACATTATTTATGACTTTTTTGCCCTGCCACCTTAAATTTATACCTATCTCTAAGCAAAAGAAAGTCTATTTTTCATATTTTGATTTTCAAATGTACTTTTGATTTTGTTCAATTTTACTTCTTCGTTACGAAAAAAACGGTGATATTTAAATAGTGTTCTCTGGCTGTTGGCCTGTTGAGTCACCTTTACATCATGACAAGATATCGTACTGGCCTATGAAGTACAATCTGCAGTCTGTTGTTAGTCACTTACATCAATGAATGCTGTAATTCTAAATCAGGTTCTTTAGTTTGAAGTCAGCCATGCTACTTAATCTTTTAGAACAGCTACACAATGAAACCTTCTTAGCCTAATGGATTCAGGCGTATCTTCCCTTGGCTGATACCCAGAAACTGACTGTTAGTTTCTTTCTTCTTTGCTTCTCCCTTTAACTGAGAGAAGTGCCTTAGAGCAAAAAAAAAGCCTCTTTTCCATCAGGGAAGGCTGCCTTTATCCAAACTAAACCAACACCCCAAGCCCTAGGAACTGTAAGAGGGAGTCATCTTTTCCTCACCACTGAAAAGCATTCTTTCCTTGTTTAGCCCGCAATGCCCAGGAAAATCATAACCATTTTTTTCAGTCCCCAGTGTGGTTCTTCAATTAGGAACCATTTGCAGGATGAAAGGAATGAAATGTTTTTCAGAAGGAAGCCAAACTCTTCCTAACAATTAATTTGAGCTAAAGTAACTCTGTTCAAAACTAGATCAAAGTATAATATTCAGGTTTCTCGGTATATCAGAGATACTCAGGAAGAGCAACAATGATTTTAAAAGACAGACGTTCGCAGAGATTATTGCAGAAATTTTGAGTGAATATTAATCAGTGAAGCCAAATGTGTAATTCTCTCATTTTGTGCACTGAAAAGCTGTGCCTTTGACCTTTGGTCTCCCTTCCACCAGGACCTATTTCTCCTGCATTACAGAGAGAGAGAACTTTCCTCTATTGGAATCATCCTCTCACTACTATCAAAATGCCTGATGGATTTTTCCCTCTTGTGCCTTCATAACTTCTCACGTTAATAATTTCCATATATTATCCCTATTTTATGCAGCAATGCTTAAATGTATAAATAAAAATTGAATGCTGAGGGAGAAAACATGATTCTCCAAGCTTCAGTTCATCTGCTTCTGAATTCATGAGTACCTGATTGGATCGCTAACATTTTCCTTAGAAAACTGTGAAAGTATTTGAGCAATTGTTAATGGGTATACAAATAAGGACCTCAAAATCTGCCTGTGGCAAGAAGTTGGGTGTCTGGCTTCTATCCAAGCTCACTAAAGTTTGGAAGTAAATATCTGTGTCTTAGACTACACTACTCCGGTGCAACATTGTACCAGGAGGAGTGACCATACTTTTCCTCAAGACCCATAGTCAGACTACTTACTGTCAGTGAATGAGGCTGAATTTCAATTCAGTCTGTCTCTAAAGAGACTGAAGTTTGTTTCCCACTTCTCAGATTAGTTCCCTCTCTGTATGACCAGTGGAATGTTTGAGGGTAAGTAGCTCTGTGGCCCCCAACACAGGAAAGACATTGACCTGCTAGAACAAACCCAGAGGAGGGCACTAAGTTGATCAGAGGGCTGGAGGATGTCTCCTACAAGGAGACAGTTGAGGTTGTTTGGCCTGGAGAAGAGAAGGCTCTGGGAAGCCCTTATAGCAGCCTTTCACTACTTGCTGGGATCCTACAAGAGAGCTGGAGAAGGGCGTTTCACAAGGGTGTGTAGTGACAGGACAAGGGGCAATGGCCTTAAGATGAAGGTGGTTAGGTTTAGATTAGATATTAGGAAGAAATTCTTTACTGTGAGGGTGGTGAGGCACTGGAACAGGTTCCCAAGAGAAGTTGTGAATGCCACTTCCATCCCTGGAAGTGTTCAAGGCCAGGCTGGATGGGGCTTTGACTGACCTGGTCTAGCGGAAGGTGTCCCTGCCCTTGACAGGGGAGTTGGAACTCGATGACCTTTAAGAACCTTCCCAAACTGTTGGAACCTTCCAAGAACCCAAACTGTTCTATGATTCTATTTCTAAATCCTCCTTGCTGCTTTTCATGAAATAAAGATTTAATTATATATTAAAGAAGGCCTCTTTCACCCTTCTCGCCTTTCAGTGCTGCAAGTGTTTGACTACAAAAACATTGTCTCACTGGCTGAAGCCACTTCTGAAACCTCAGGGATGTCAAGTGTGTGTCCAGATTCATACTTTAACCTTTTAAGCTAAAACCGGCCTCCACAATTGCTCCTAAAAGTTTTACACAATTTTTATTTCATTATCCAAGAAAAAAGTAGAACTGATGAAGGAAATTTCGCCAGCTTTCCTTTTTTGCCTGGTGCCTTGTGGCACTGAGACTTCTCCAAGCCTCAGTAGTCCATAACTTTTCTCTTCCTTTACTTTAAATTCAGAATGACTGAAGTGTTCATAGGCAAACAAATTAATGGAGGACTATTTAAAACTTAAATATATATCTTTCCATGACAGCCTTGTAAAGGGTAAAATTCTATTTTAAAACTACTCTTCTTATTTTACATGCGTGCAGAAAATGCACACAATTACTTGAATTGCCTTGAAGCTGGGTGTATCTAGGAGAAAACAAGAGACACATTATTAATTTCAATGTTTTTAATAATTTATTTTGCACGTATTTTTTACCCTTCTGTCCACAATAGTCATGCCAGGTATAATTTGAAAAGTAATAAACTCCAAGATAGCTCTAAGACAATCAAGTTTCTCTTGTATTAATGTAATTTGGAGCCTATCTGGTTTGAAATACTAAATTTTATTTTGGAAGGCTAACATTGATCAGTGACATCTTAATGAACATTTGTAGATGTTTATGCTTGGATTATTATCTAGCAAGAACATATTCAAATTAATCTGAATAGAATATATTTCCTGTTGTGTGATGTATTCTTTCTAGAAATGTCATATATCCATCTGGAATTAGAAAGAGAAGAGATAGCAAAAGGGTTCTTTCCCTCTCTCTTTCTTTCTTTAGAAATAGGAAACGTAAATCTGTTAAATGGCTTACACATGAGATGAAACAAACCATATGGCCATAAAAAAATCTATTACTTTATTATTTCCAAGGTCTTGCTTTGCAGCTTTTCTGGTCTTTTCTACACATCAATTTGCTAAAGCAGAATTTCTATTTTGTTGCAGAGATTCCTCACTGTCTGTTAATCTATAAGTAAAAATAAGCCATCTTTAATGGGTATATGAGAAGTTAGAGATTTCTTTATTCCTTACCTCAAATCTGACAAAATCTCCTTTGATAAATTTCACTAGTTATTTACATAACAATTACTTCAGAGGTGGGTGTGTGGCATGTTAGTTTTTTTTTTTTTGGTGGTAAAATGCACTAATTCTTTGAAATGATGTCTCAAAGCTAATTTTGCTCTTCAGGAAGTTTATATGTAGGCACTCAGAACCATAAATATTTGTGCTTGTGTGCACAGAAACACCCATGTACACATACAAGGTACCAACTAAACTAGTCTAATTTTTAGGAATTTGGAAGTGAAATTTGGCATTATCAGCACTGAAACCCAGGGAATTATCCAACTGCCAATTAAAAGTTGCTCAGTTCTGTAATGTGAGTCCTGAACTGGAATGACAGTTTGTACAGTGTCCAGCTGCTTACAGTAAGAGGTGGCCCTGTTATAGAGGGCACCATCGTTATTGTGCTTGGGATGCTTGGGAAAAGAAACTTCAGGGAATGGTTTGTACATTTTTTTCCAGTTCTTTTAATTGTATGAACAAATAACTCAGTGTGGTGGCCAGTGAGCCCATGGCATCAGGGATTTTAAGGATCCGCCAGAGAGAAGGTGCCCTAAGTGGAAAAATGCTCCCTGGGTTAAGGTGACTAAAAAGGCTTCTCCCTGAATGCCCTGTTCTGTTATGGAAATGTATCCCAGTTCTGCTTCCTCAGTTGGTCTCTCCGCCCCCTTATACCGTATCTGTTCCTTCATTAGAAAGTTCTCCCTTCCCCACTCTCCCATTGGACCTTGTTCCTTGCCACTCCCTCAGATTTTCCCATTGGCTCCCATACCCTAATCCTGCCTATGTACTGCCCCTGTATATGACCTGGGACCCTCCATCCCCTGATGTCTTTTGTCCCTGGTGCCCTTCCTGTGCAGGGCCGAAATAAATCTCTGCCGTGGAAATTCCACACAAGGACCCTTCCTGCCTCTTTGCTGTCGACCTGTCAGAAGCTGTCCGGAGCGTGTGTGTGTGTGTCTGTGTGAATACAGTGGCTGCCAAGTGACTTTCTGTTGGAGTCGGTTCGGGAGGTCGTAGCACCCCATCAGAACGCCCCCCAGATCTGACAACTCAATGGCAAATTGAAACACTTTCACCATCATCTTTCTTTTACAGCTGATAACGGCTAGCGATGGGTGGACAGGTTTCACAACTGTGAATGTTCACTCTGCTTTAATTTATTTGGATCTTTGAAATATTTAATTTTGGCTGGGAGAATAAAGAACCCTGATGTTTGGACTTTCAGGTATGGTTAGATTTATTTTGCCTCCAGGAAGTTGTGTGTACCGTAGTATTCTGAGAGAATTAAGTAACAAAATTCAGTAGGTCATCTGTACAAGGTGTAACCTCACATTTTTGGGTGATTTTTATGAGAATTTTTATATCTACTGTTACTAACATGTATTATTATAGTTGTCCAGGTGTATTATACTCTTAACTTCTGTAAGTTTTGGGTTGTATAAACAAACAAGTATTGCTGTACTAAGGACTCTGTTCAGTAAGTCTTGAAGCCTTAACTGTTTGAATTTCTTATTAGGTTCTCTCTTCCTCAGAAGTGCAGATATTATCAGTGAGCTCTAATTTCAAACTTTACTGGTTTCCAGAAAGCCAATGATGAGATGAACTGAGGGGAACATGGCATTTTAAGAACTGACCTTCTGTTGCCATTGTGTCCAGAATTCTCAACAATATGTCCATCATGTTTAAGACTTTTGACCTAATTCAATACCATAGTGGAATTGAGTTTTTCCACTTGAACTGCAGTGTCACCATTTCATTCTGTCTTTTATGGTTTTGCTTTGCTACATTCTAGCTGGCACCAAATTCTAATGAAGCTCTTAGAAATCTGAAGCAAAGAAAAATAAAGAAAGCAACTTCAGCCAAGGCTTCTGCTATCTGGTGGTATATCTCATAACTCTATCCTAGAAAAAAAGTGTCTTTGACCATTTATTGGTTAAATAACTGATGATTAAATTTTTATTTTTTAACATGGTTAAATGAAAAATCAATAATTAACCATTACTGATGTGAGTGGAGGTTATAACAGTAGGTGACCTTCATGTTGACTTTAACAATGATTCTGAAACTCTTTCCCACCCTACTCTTGCGTCCAAATGTTGCAGTCTACATGGATGTGGAACTCAGTGAGTTGAAAACAGTCTGGGTGACCAGGCCTTAAGGTGGGTGGGTAATGATTTATACTACTTCAACGACGATAAAAAATGTAGTACTTTGGGGATCTATCTGAAGCATGTCCTATTCTACACCCTCATCAATGTTCTGAAGGAGGTGAGACTGCACACTTGTCAAGTTTGCAGGTGGCACCAAAATAGGAGGCCTGTTGATGTGTTGAGGGCAGGGCTGTCATTCAGAAACACACAGGTTGGAGGGATGGGCTGACAGAGGACTTAATGAATATCAGCATGGGCAAATGCAAATTATTTTGCTTGGGAAGACAGGCTAGGGACTGACCAACCTGGGAGCAGCTGTGGAAAAGGCCCTGTGTGCTGCTTTTGGCTGGGGTAGGGTTAGTTTTCTTCATTGTGGCTGTCCTGAAACAACAGGACTGTGGTTTGGATTTGTGCTGAACACAGAGTTGATAATATAGAGATGTTTTTGCTTTTGCAAAGGACTTTTCTGCTTTTGTTACTGCTGCGCTGGGGAGGGGACTGAGGGTGCTTAGGAGATTGGGATGAGACACAGCCAGGACAGGTGAACCCAGCTGATCAGAGGGATATCCCAGGCCCTGTGGCACAATGTTTAAAGTGGGGGAAGGAGGAATATTTGGAGTGATGGAGTTTGTCTTCCTAAGTAACCATTTTGCATGATTCGGGCCTGCTCTCCCGGGGATGGCTGAACACCTTCCTGCCCATGGGAAGCAGTAAATTAATTCTTGCTTTTGCTTTGCTTGTGTGCACAGCCTTTGCTTTCCCTATTAAACTGTCTTCATCTCAGCCCACGAGTTCTCCAGCTTTTACCCTTCTGATTCTCTCCCTGATCTCTCTGGTGGGGGAGTGAGTGAGTGGCTGTGTGGGGCTTGGCTGCTGTCTGGGTTAAACCACAACACCCTGAAAGTCTTGGAATGCAGCAAGGTGAATGTGAGCCAGTGGTGTGCCCTGGCAGCAAAGAATGCCAGTGGTATCCTGGGCTTTGTTCATAGAAGAGATTATGCCTCTGCTTGGCCCTTACTAGACTACATCAGAATACTGCATCTAGTTTGAGCTCTCCCTGAAAGAACACCAGTAAACTGACTGAGTTCACCATCAAGACACCAAGACAATTGGAGAGTTTTATACAGACAATATCTTTCTGTACACAAAATGCTATCCAGGCAGATTTTGACACTTCTCTTCCTTGCTGAGAGCTATTGGTCTTTCTGGCACCTTTTGACTCTTGGTTGTATGTTTTACATCTATTTTATTTTATTTACTTTTGTTATTCTTGCTGTTGCAACTATGATATCCAATACATGCAGCATTTACCTCATATATCAGACTTCAGCCAATTACAGCAAAGTAATTCAGTGTGGTGCACAGCCTGACTTGTGCCATCCACCAGCTACTACTTCTTTTGTGTCTCACAGCATTTTAGCATTTAAGCACCTCACACGCGTTAAAATATCTATCCACTGTAGGAACACAGAGAAATACAATCATCTCCAGATCTGTAATGCATGACGTGCAGAAGTCTGGGGCAGTTGTAGTCTGATGAGGATTGGGTAAGGAGAGCCAAAGAAGCTCATTTTAGTTACCTATAGTATCCAGAGCTGAAGATCTATAAATTTTGAAGAACTGGGAAGAAAATTACCAGGTGCAAGTGTATATCCTTCCATTTCAGGAAGAGGGGTCCAATATTCAGAGAGAGCAGAGGAGTCATTCAAACCTTTTTCCTTGTTTAGTTTGCATCATGGAGACATTCTGACTGTATGAAGTATAGTATAAATTTTCCTGAGAATACTGGAGTTAAAATGAGGTATTTTTATAATACTTGAGGTACCTAACCTTGCAGTATAGTCTTGGACTGACCTATAGGAGCAAGTACAAGTGAAATAATGGTCAGTAATAAACACGTGAATTAACATTAAAGCCACTAGAAGGATGTAGGAGGATATTATTTATATAAAAAGGCCCACTAAATCAGTAAATCATCTCTAAACCTTAAGTTATATTATTTTTGGAAATGCTATTCCCTTCTTAATAAACATTTAAGCTAAATATCCCTCACACTGACTTTATTTTGAAACTGAACAGTTAAAATGTGTCTAATTGAAGTTAAATGATTCAATACTTCTCAAAATAGTTGAATACATATTCATGAATAACAATACCTCTTTGAGCTGACTGAGCCCATACTTTGAGAGGGCACATGCTGTTCTTCATTAGTTAGATACAGTATGACCTGCACTTGGGCAGTATGAATGTGAGCATTGCAGAAAAGTTACTGGAAATTGGTGCTGGGAATGATGCTGCAGCATGTCAGCTGTGGTGTGACAAATGTGTTTGTGCTTAGCCGTGTGCTGAAGTAAATGGAGGTGGCTTATCTCTCAAAGTACATGACTGTCTGAAAAGTGATCTTAAATTCTTTGTGCTAAAGGCAAGTTAATACAAATCATTTGCAAGATATTTCTGCTTAAAACATGACTGGAAATTAAAAAAATAGAGGGAGTGAAATAGTGGAATGTACAAATTGGACACTTTCAAGTTGTTTGTCTGGTCCAAATGAGCTAAGCAGTAAAAACTTAAGAACATCGCATCATTTGGACTACTTTGTGTTTTTACATTTTAAGTTTTCATGGTAGTTTTACCCCTCATCATTTGCCTGCACCTTCCTTGTTTATACTATGTTGTGTCAAAAGCAATATGACAACAAATAGAATTTGAGGACTACATAAATGGAAACTGTTTCAAGGATCTGCAAAACAATTTTACCAGACAGCAATTACTGGGAAACAGCTTGTTTCTAAAACAGTTTTCTACTAGATTCCAAGGCTCTTCTACATAAGTCTTCCCTAAGAACCAAATGCTTGCCCTGGTGACAACTGTTATACACTTTAAATCTGCCATGTGCAAACACTACATTAGTAGCAGCCTATTTTATCATTTCTGCAGAACAAAAGAAGATAAGGACGCGTTTCACTGGGAATTTTATCAGCAACAGAAACAACAGAAATGAGTCAAATACATAATTCCTGTAAGCACTCTGTAAGTCTTATGAGTTTATTGCAAATCCTTCCCAAAATATTTAATTACAGTAACATTTGATTTCAGTCAAGAATTGGTAATCAGATACTTATGTGTGTCTCATTTAAATAAGTCATGGAGAGAAATCTAGGTTGGGAGGGACCTCAGGAATCTAATGTGTTGCTCAAAGCAGAGCTAACTTCAAAGTTAGATCAGGTTGCTCAGGGCTTTGAAATATTTCCAGAGACAGATATTACACAACCTTTCTGTGAAATCTCTTCCAGGGTTGCACTACTCCCCCAGTGAATAATCTTTTCCAAATGTCTTTATGGTAAAAAGATTTGTTAATTTACAATACAAATTTTACTAATACAAAATCAGGGTTTATTGTAAAAATACTTTCCACTGATTTATAACAATAACTTACCCAGCTGTCTTACTGACTTCTATTTAAATGCTATTGTTTGATACAAAGTAAACTATCCAATCAAGTACAGATGATTACACCAGGGAGTAATGATAGAGTCATAGAATGGTTTGGGCTGGAACAGACCTTTAAAGGTTCTCTGTTCCAACCCCCACATAGTGAGCCAGGACATCTTCAGCTATATCAGGTTGCTCAGAGGTGTCAAACAGGGCATCAAACCCGACCTTGAATGTTTCCAGGGATAGGGCATCCACCACCTTTCTGGGCAACTTGCCCTAGTGCTTCACCACCCTCAGTGCAGAATAATCTTCCTCGTATCTAGTTTTGAATCTATCCTCTTTTGATTTAAAACCACGACTCTTTGTCCTGTCGCAACAGGCCCAGCTAAAATATCTGTTTCCATCTTGGTTGTAGGCCCCCTTTAAGTATTGGAAGGCTGCTACAAGGTCTGCCTGAAACCTTCTCTTCCCCAGGCTGAAAAACCCCAACTCTCTCAGCCTGTCCTCATAGGAGAGGTACGTCAGCCCTTTGATGATCCTTGTGACCCTCCTCTGCTCTATCAAGTTCATGTGCTTCCTGTGCTGAGGACTCCAGAGCTGGATGCAGATGGGGTCACACTAGTGCAGAGTAGCTAGGAAGACTCATTTCCTTCGACCTGCTGCTTTTGATGCAGCCTGGGAAACGATTGGTTTCCTAGGCTGTGAGTACACATTGCTGGGTCATGTCCAGCATTTCATGGTCACTAGTGGTGTCCCCCAAAGTTTAATACTTCTCCTGAGGTTGCTTAACTTATTCATTGATGACTTGGAATGGGGAACAGAGTCCTCCTTAGTGAGTTTGCTGACAACAGAAAACTGGGAGGAGTGGCCAATACCCTGGATTGTGCAGCCCTTCAAAAGGACCTTGGCAGGCTGGACCTCATCAATGCCTGTAAATATCTGAAGGGAGGCTGTCAAGAGGATGCAGCCAGGCTCTTCCTAATGGTGCCACGCAATAGGATAAGAGGCAATGAGCAGAAACTGATGCACAGGAAGCTCCATCTAAATATGAGTAAGAACTTCTTTACTGTGCAGGTGACCATGCACTGGAACAGACTGACCAGAGAGGTTGTGGAGTCTCCCTTACTGGAGCCAAATATTTGTCTGGACACAATCTTGAGCAATGTGCTCTAGAATGACCCTGCTTGAGCAGGGAGGTTGGACCAAATGACCCAATGTGGTCCCTTCCAGTAATTTAACCATTAAGTGATTCAGTGATTTCATGCACCACTGCCTTCAAGTCCTTCTTGGCAGAGCTGTTTGCAACCCTTTTGTCTCCTAGCCTTTACTGGTACTGGTGGTGTTCCTGACCTGGGGCAGGACCTTTTACTTGGCCTCATTGAACCTCAAGATGTTCACATGATTTTCCCATGGGCTCACTTCTTGAACTTGTCCAGATTCCTCTGGATGGCATGCTATTCCTCAAGCATGTCAACCATTCCACTCACCTCGGTATCATCTGCAAATTCCCTTGATGAAGACATTAAACAGTACTGGTGTCCCTACAGACTCCAAAGAGAAGCGACTCATCACTGATCTCAACACAGATGTTGAGTCATTGACCACTACCGTCTAGATATGACAATCCAATCAATTTCTTATCCACCAAATCGGTATCTCTCCAATTTAGAGAGCATGATGTTGTGGTGGACATCCAAGGCCTTGCAGANAATTCCTGTAAGCACTCTGTAAGTCTTATGAGTTTATTGCAAATCCTTCCCAAAATATTTAATTACAGTAACATTTGATTTCAGTCAAGAATTGGTAATCAGATACTTATGTGTGTCTCATTTAAATAAGTCATGGAGAGAAATCTAGGTTGGGAGGGACCTCAGGAATCTAATGTGTTGCTCAAAGCAGAGCTAACTTCAAAGTTAGATCAGGTTGCTCAGGGCTTTGAAATATTTCCAGAGACAGATATTACACAACCTTTCTGTGAAATCTCTTCCAGGGTTGCACTACTCCCCCAGTGAATAATCTTTTCCAAATGTCTTTATGGTAAAAAGATTTGTTAATTTACAATACAAATTTTACTAATACAAAATCAGGGTTTATTGTAAAAATACTTTCCACTGATTTATAACAATAACTTACCCAGCTGTCTTACTGACTTCTATTTAAATGCTATTGTTTGATACAAAGTAAACTATCCAATCAAGTACAGATGATTACACCAGGGAGTAATGATAGAGTCATAGAATGGTTTGGGCTGGAACAGACCTTTAAAGGTTCTCTGTTCCAACCCCCACATAGTGAGCCAGGACATCTTCAGCTATATCAGGTTGCTCAGAGGTGTCAAACAGGGCATCAAACCCGACCTTGAATGTTTCCAGGGATAGGGCATCCACCACCTTTCTGGGCAACTTGCCCTAGTGCTTCACCACCCTCAGTGCAGAATAATCTTCCTCGTATCTAGTTTTGAATCTATCCTCTTTTGATTTAAAACCACGACTCTTTGTCCTGTCGCAACAGGCCCAGCTAAAATATCTGTTTCCATCTTGGTTGTAGGCCCCCTTTAAGTATTGGAAGGCTGCTACAAGGTCTGCCTGAAACCTTCTCTTCCCCAGGCTGAAAAACCCCAACTCTCTCAGCCTGTCCTCATAGGAGAGGTACGTCAGCCCTTTGATGATCCTTGTGACCCTCCTCTGCTCTATCAAGTTCATGTGCTTCCTGTGCTGAGGACTCCAGAGCTGGATGCAGATGGGGTCACACTAGTGCAGAGTAGCTAGGAAGACTCATTTCCTTCGACCTGCTGCTTTTGATGCAGCCTGGGAAACGATTGGTTTCCTAGGCTGTGAGTACACATTGCTGGGTCATGTCCAGCATTTCATGGTCACTAGTGGTGTCCCCCAAAGTTTAATACTTCTCCTGAGGTTGCTTAACTTATTCATTGATGACTTGGAATGGGGAACAGAGTCCTCCTTAGTGAGTTTGCTGACAACAGAAAACTGGGAGGAGTGGCCAATGCCCTGGATTGTGCAGCCCTTCAAAAGGACCTTGGCAGGCTGGACCTCATCAATGCCTGTAAATATCTGAAGGGAGGCTGTCAAGAGGATGCAGCCAGGCTCTTCCTAATGGTGCCACGCAATAGGATAAGAGGCAATGAGCAGAAACTGATGCACAGGAAGCTCCATCTAAATATGAGTAAGAACTTCTTTACTGTGCAGGTGACCATGCACTGGAACAGACTGACCAGAGAGGTTGTGGAGTCTCCCTTACTGGAGCCAAATATTTGTCTGGACACAATCTTGAGCAATGTGCTCTAGAATGACCCTGCTTGAGCAGGGAGGTTGGACCAAATGACCCAATGTGGTCCCTTCCAGTAATTTAACCATTAAGTGATTCAGTGATTTCATGCACCACTGCCTTCAAGTCCTTCTTGGCAGAGCTGTTTGCAACCCTTTTGTCTCCTAGCCTTTACTGGTACTGGTGGTGTTCCTGACCTGGGGCAGGACCTTTTACTTGGCCTCATTGAACCTCAAGATGTTCACATGATTTTCCCATGGGCTCACTTCTTGAACTTGTCCAGATTCCTCTGGATGGCATGCTATTCCTCAAGCATGTCAACCATTCCACTCACCTCGGTATCATCTGCAAATTCCCTTGATGAAGACATTAAACAGTACTGGTGTCCCTACAGACTCCAAAGAGAAGCGACTCATCACTGATCTCAACACAGATGTTGAGTCATTGACCACTACCGTCTAGATATGACAATCCAATCAATTTCTTATCCACCAAATCGGTATCTCTCCAATTTAGAGAGCATGATGTTGTGGTGGACATCCAAGGCCTTGCAGAAGTCCAGATAAATGACATTTGTAGCAGTTCCCTTGCTCACTGATTAGAACTTTATATAATAATAATAGTAATAAAGGAAAAAAACGAAAAATTTAAAAAAACCCCAGCTCTTGGTACTCAGATCAACTCCCATAGAAAGGATTCAGTTTCAGCGTGAAAGATTGTATCTGTCAGGATATCTGAGGGTTGCAAAGGATAGAATCACATGTTCAGCTAAAACAGAAGGATATGATTATGCTTCCGAAAGAACTGTCTAACAGAAACTCTATTTGGAAGGTCTCCTCACCTCGGTGACTTCTCTCATGGAAGTATTTTCTCCCACAAATGCATGCTGACCTACAAACTATACACAGAAATGGAAACCATGACTGCAGCCTAGACAGAATTAAGGAGCAGAACAGTAGGGTGAGAAATTTTCTAATATAGGTTTAGCATAAGTAGATTGAATGTATTCTGCATATTTACCCATGTCTGTTACAAATATTAGGCACACCATTTTGAATGTCATACATAAATGTTTTCGGTTTTTTAAATTTGAACAATAAGTGGCTTCAACATGATGTAATTTTGCTTGGCAACAGTATGGCAATCTTCTCTCAAAAGTGTGACAAAGACAAAAAAGGCTTCTCCCTAATTTATTAGCACATGTCTTATTATGTCCGAAGGGCGTTGTAATGGACCTGTCTTTCGTCTGCAAAGGCGAGAGAGTGACATTTGCTTGGATTTACGCTGGTAAAACAAGAGGGCCAAGAACATTCTCTGATGAACATGAAGGCTTTAAGTTGTTGGGGTGCGTGTTGGAACCACGAAAGTCACAGGGAGTGTATTTCTGTTGTATATGTCTCATAGCCTCAGATCCTGACAGAATATTTTCAGGCAACATGTAAACTGAGAAGATCTTCAAAATTGGTGAGGAAGCACAACTGTACTTTTAGCTTGAATCTTTTTAGGTTATTGGGTTCACTTAGAGTCATCTAAAAAACACCAGAACTTCTAAATCCAGAACTTTGGAAGTTCATATCCAGAACATCCAGAAATCAGAGGCTTCACTGAGCTAATACTGTAACTCCTATCATATCAAGGTTTCACAAGGTTTTTAGTCATAATGATGAGGTTCATAATTTTAAAATACTTCACCATCTTTATAGTAACATCTGAAAGAAAATGTCCAAATATTCCTTTTCTCGCTTCTTCTTACAGCTTTCTTGTCATCCATATGTTTCTATATTGTGCCAATTGTAACATGTCTTTTTATACAATCTATACATATAAGAGCCTATTATCTTGAAGAGTCACATTAAATAAGTAGTGTTTCTCCATTTAAGAAAGACTTAAGTACCTGATCTTGGCTTAAGATTTATATCAGATTTTTAAAAGGCACTGCAGTGTAGATAGATGAAATCTATAAATCAAAGTGTTGAAAATGTAGAGTGTTGTTACATGGATTTCTCTGCGGTACTGTGCCAGAGATAGGCAGAAGGATGGAAGTGTGAAACTAGAGAAAAAGCAGACATTGCAATATAGAAATTGCCGAAGTCTGTGAAAAGATTCCATTCACTGAGAATTTTTCTCTGCTTTTGCAGTAGCTGTTCAATAATGTCTTGCAGAGTGGGCTTAGTAAATTAATTAAACTGAAATAGGGCAGTCCACAGGAAAGGTAAGAAGTCCATCTGCCAAAGGGATCATCCACATTCAGGAAGATGCTTGGAGCATTCTCTCTTGCCTTACTAGTGAGATTAAAATAGCAACCATGTTCTTTCTCACCAAAATAACTAACTCTATCAAATTCAGACAAACAACAGTCATCAGTCCAGAAGAAACCTGGCTTAGTTAATTACTGGCCACTGCCAAATCCTCCTTTTTCCAAGGAAACTTACAGAAAGGATTCTGAGAATCTATGCACATGAGATATCCTAGACCTGGAAAAATCTGGATTTAGATCAAAACACGGGACAGGAGCAACATTCTCTCACTGGCAGATGTTCTCCTGCAACTGATAAAGAGTACACAAACCTTTTTGAATCAGTCATTCCTGAGCTAGTAATAACATGTCTGAGAGAGATGGAGAAATTCCTGATGTTGTTTGTGGAGAAGAGATGTACTAGTCATTCTGAGATACTGTACCTCCCTTACCCTTGGAGCTTCATGAAGATTAGCTGTCTGTACGACTCTTTTAAACATTCATAAACACTGCATGTACTGATTTGGCAATGAATAGACTGAATGTGAATTCACATGCTTCTTTCTGTCTTCTATAACACAGTATAATTCTAGAACACCACCAATATAGCCCAATACTTCCCCAAGAAATGAAGGAGAATGCAGATTAACTGGGTACAACAGAAGCTGTGAAAGACAGACTGCTGATTGTCAGAAGGAAGAGCTCAGAGTTTGTTTTGGTCACAATGTCTTCCCTTTTGATGGAAGAAACTTAATTAATTCTTTGGTTCCTTGCTTACTTGTAAATACTCTTGTGTTGATCTTGTAGCATGACCTGTCAGTGGTGAGTAGACTACACCCTATCTTGAAAAACAATGACTGTTCACTGGTACATTGAAGTCTGCCATTACCCAGTTAAATTTTAGAAATACAGTGTGAAGCTATCAGAATGCATGACTCACAGAACAATGTTTCATTTTAGCAGCTGCAGCACATCATGCCCGACCTATGTTCTCCATGCTGATTCTCCTCGGCATATTGAAAAGTCACTTGAATGTTAAGTAAAACCTTATCCTTATCTTTAAGACACTTTTATCTATCCATTTGTGATACCCAGATTACTGAGGATGCACAGTGACAGAAATTGTTCTCCTTAGAAATAATGTAATGGGCATTAGTAGAGATAATGTCCCTGCATGCGGAATTTGGAATTTCCTCAGTGAGAGTGTAACAATGACCACAAAGTTTTGCTGGCTCTTCCTCAGAATATATGCTGTTATGAAACTATGGGACAAACAGGAGAAACTGTAAGTGTTCAGCATCAGAAAATTTTCTATACCCCTGATGTTACCTGCTCTTCATGATACATCAGGACAATAACTGAAGAAATCTTCTCTATCCCATAAGGTAGCAATTACTTTGAAGTTTTTCAGCCAGTAGAAATTTAAAAATCTTCCAGATACCTGTCCAAACGGATAATATTGAAATGAATAATGTGGTGGTCTTTGCACCCGAAAGAAGTACTAGAGAAATGTTATTTGTTTATTGGGACACACACAGTGAAGTCCAGTGAGCACCACTTCAGAAGACCTTTTAAAAACAAGCTAGTTTTTATTGAGATTGTTGATGCTCCACTCCTTCTCAGGGGAAGGAATTCTGTGGGGCCTGATTTCTGTGGTGCCCATGGCTAGTTGAACTTGTCCTAGTGTCTGAACAATTTTAATGTGTGTTAACTGAGACAGCTGTAGGATAATGACAGAATGTGCTGTAGGAAAATTGAAAGCAAGGTACAGATCTCTGATAAGCAATAGCAGTTCAGGTTCAAACACAGCAATTTTAACCCCTGATGTCTGTTTCTTTCACAGTGTTTATGAAACTATGTCAATAACTTCTGCTTCTATGGCATATTTTCAGACTGAGGTCAGGCAATTATAAAGGTTGGTTATCATAAACAAAAATAAAAAGCAGAAAACCAGCCTGACAGTGGAAAAGAAGTAGGAAAAAGTCCTCATAAATTGTTTCTCCACTTGACTGTTGATTTTGTTAAATACGTGTATGTATCTCTATATATAAGCTCCATGAAATTTGAGTTAGTCCACTGAGAGAAAGCAAGTAACACAGCCATGGACCACCTCCTCATGTTTCATTGGGCTAACTTATTAAATCTTCAGAGATTTACTAAATTTAATGTCAAACTTTTGTAATCACAATAGGGGTAAAATTAAGTTTCTGAAGTGGTACACTTCAGATTTCACTTATGATTTGCTGCAGTCACTTATTTCTCAACATGTTGCTGATTACAGTCCTCTAATTCTGAGATGGCTTTTGGTCTTGGATGGCCTATGAACTCTGTTTCCACGGGGATTTGGTACAGTCAAAGCCAAAAACACCCTTATCAAGCTGGTGATAAACAGCATGACTTCTGAAGTTGTTACATTTTCTCTAGTCTCCAGTATATGGAAAGAACGAGGATTTTTAAAGATTTGAAAATTTATTATACATATACATGACAAAGTTGTATATATATTAAACCAAATCCATGCAAAATCTAAGCTTTCCCCATGTGGTTAAGAAAGAGATGTGAAAGGGTTAATGTTTATATAGCACGTATTTCCAATTTCAAATGGTAAAGAGAATTCAAAACATTGATGTTTAGTTACATCTAGAAATGTATTCTCTTGAATTAAAAAAAGAAGATAAAATATTGAAAATAACTGTGAAGTTAGGGGAAAAATGCCTTTTATTTCAAGGAATTATTGAACCATTTTCAGTATTCATAGTTAGACACAGGCAATATGCAGCATATAACACATATTGTTGGTAGGAAGAGAATTTGTTTACCTTTTAGATTTTTACAGCGCTTGAATAGCTTGTGTAATAGCTTTGAGAAGATTGAATACTTTTTACAAGTAAATTCTATCTTTTTATATATATAATAGCTTTTTCATTACCAAGCATCTATACAAAGGAGCAATCCAGAAAGTACATATTTGAGTTAATTTCAACTTTGCTTTTTGCATGGCTTTTCAGAAAAACATACTGAAAAAAATCAATTTAGAAATATCATTACATTTTTCCTCATAATTCAGGAGTATGAGACGTCTTAAAGAAGAGAACAACACTATATTGCATTGAAGACAGCATCTGAGTGTCTCCTAGCAGACAGCTTTTGAGTTCCTCACAGAATGGAAATTCCACAACATCTTTGGGCAATCTGTGTCAGTGTTCAGTTACTGTCACCTTTTGTAATTTAAAAGAATTAAACTTCAAAGCCTTTTAAAATTCCTAAGCATCCTGAGTACTGCCCAAATTGGTGGGCTACAAGAATTTTAGGTCTAACAGTTATGTAATATGCTTTCTTAACAGTTTACTGCAGAGGCTTTCTTTGCAGCATAAAGAGACAGCAAGTTGTTCACCAACACAAGAGATCTCCTCTACAGACTCTTCGATTAAAACATTCCAGAACTGTAGAATTCATCCTTCATTTCTCATCCATCAAGCTGTCCCCTAACCTTGAACATCTCTGTGATTTACAATGTTAGTCTTCTCTCTATTGCATCTGATTTGCAGACCAAATGCTTTGCTGTTTATCTTTAGCTTTTGTTCTTTCCAAACTATTAGCTTATCAGGAATCATTTTTTAGAGCAGGTTTTTGAAACAATACCAAACTGTGTTTGAGACTGCAATGCTCAGATACTGAGGAAAAAAATGGTCTAGATAAATAAACTGAAACTTCCATGCATAAACTGTACATACAGTTATACATATATGGAATGTTGAGTTATGGTATATTTGATAACTACGCAGTACAATTTCAGCAGTCAACATTAATAAAAGAGACTAAAATTTCTTTAGCCTCCTAGTATCTTTTTTTCACTAATTGTCATGCTGCAACAAAACTCTCAGATGCAGGAATATAGCTTTAGTATAATTCTTCAGGAAGTTGGGGTACTAATGACACAAGGGATAGTTTTACTCTATGCATGTTAAGAAATTTGGCAGATCTCTTGAGTGAACTACATCTTAGTGTTCAGTAACCAACTTTTCCTCCTCATATGTTCGGCACCAACCCTCTCCCTTCTGACAGTAAAAGACTGTTAGAAATCAACAATTTTCCAGCTTTTGTCTCTGTAAAAACCCACCAAAATTCTGTTTTCTATTACTCTAATCACTACTTAAGGTTTAATGGTAACCAAATGCAGCACTCTATGATGGATAGCAGCCCCATTTAAACCGTACTCTTGTAGTATATTGAATGTATTGTGATTGTAAAGCTGCTGCCTAACACTTGAAAATATGAAACCCAGTTGAAGTGCAACTGGATCGAGTTGGCAGCTTCTTAGCTCCCTTAATCTACTTCTTCTGCATATTCCAGGTCACAGCTTGGGGCTTTATATGCTAAGGTGTGGTGATTTTTTTTATTCTTCGGGTTTTTGGGTTTTTTAACTCATTGAAAATAATAAAGTCTTTGTATTATGTATGGGCTTAAGTCTATCCAGAGTGTGAATTAAGGGCAAAAGGAGAGGGTCTGTATTATAGTGCTTTGATTACTTCTGCTGGTGATAGTGCTGGTGGGAAGACTACAATACCTTTCACATTTTCAATTTATCTATAGCTGACTTTGTTCATGTATTACCATAGGTCTTGTTTGATTCAAAGATTCTTTCTTAAGAGTTATTAGAGAAGAACAAGAATGATCCATTTAATTCTTGAATTTTTCACTATTTTTGAAAGTCTTGCAGAATGTGAGTAGACTAGGATATTATTGCTATTTAATCAGAGGGGCCATTAATGCTGTTTATACTCCAATTTTTAAAAATCCCATGCAAGTAACATCTTGTGATTTCTCTGAAGTGTTTCACATACATCAGACTTCATTATGTGGAAGTTTAAAAAAATCAGATTAACATTTCTAAATGCTATCTCATTGGCACAATAATCATGCAGGTGCTTAATATTACAATACAATATTTTTATTTTACTTTAGGATTAGTTGTTCTTTCAGTATTTGAAGTATGACATGGTGTTAGAGGTAAGTAAATGTTGACAATTTAATCAAATATTTTTAAAGCTGAATTAAGTGCTACTAAGTTTAAACTCTTTTTGTATTTGCTTCCGCAAGTGTTAAAGCAAGTAAACTTGCTGACTGAAATGTTAATGAAAGCAGCAAATATTAAGTAAATATTAGAGACTACTGGCAAAAAGTAAAACCTGACTGTAAGAACTCAAATAACCTTCACAGAAACATGACCCTCAGAGCCTCCTGTCAAAGGAAACAGGAAGTGTTTGTGATGGTTTGTCCATGCACTTTGATTTGCATTTTAAATACGATCCATGGGAAAATATTTGTAAAAAATCTCAAACAAACAATACACACAATACCAACAAATTGTAAATAAATAAGCTAACAGAGTCACAGTTACGTTAAAAGATGAAATTGTGTACCTCTTGCCTTGTTTTTTCTCAGTCTTCCTCTAAATGATATTTGCCTTATGTTCCCTTTTTCTCCTTTGTAGCATAATTTGTGGTTTAATTGTATGATATTGAAGCTCTCCAGCAGCTTATGTGGAGGACATGGAATCTCGCTTATTGTTGGTGTGAGATTCATCTGCATATTTTTCTAATGAGACAGATGTCACTGATCTTGCCGATGGGAATCTCATGAGGTTCAATAAGGCTGTGTGCAAGGTGCTGTATCGGGGTCAGAGCAATCCCAGTATCAGCACAGGCTGGGGGATGGACAGATCAGAGCAGCCCTGCCCAGAAGGACTTGGGGGTGCTGGTGGGTGAGAGGCTGGACATGACCCAGCCATGGGCACTCACAGCCCAGAGAGCCAAACCTGTCCTGGGCTGCATCCAGAGCAGCGCGGCCAGCAGGGCAGGGAGGGGATTCTGCCCCTCTGCTCTGCTCTGGTGAGAGCCCACCTGCAGTGCTGCACCCAGCTCTGGGGTCCCAGCACAGGAAGGACATGGAACTGCTGGAGAGAGTCCAGAGGAGGCCACCAAGATGATCAGAGAGATTAGAGCCTTTCCTATGAGGAAAGGCTGTGATGATTGTGGTTGCCCAGCCTGGAGAAGAGAAAATTTGATGTGACCTAATTAGCTGGTGACAAAACAACATTTTGAGTACAGTTAGACAAAATAAATACACCATGCACCTTGAGTACCAGTGATATTTAGGCTGTGTGCAGGTAATATCACAATAGATATTTTAATATAACTTGTGCCTGGTTATAGATAAACTTGCTGTTTTATGGTAGAATTAGATTTAGTTTCTATCCTGGGGTTTTTTTAATAGAATAACAAGTAGTCTGGTATACAGACTTAAATATGTTTAACTTAGCAGTATTTTCTATTTTATATCTAGTTGGCTGCTTATTCTTCCTTAGACCACTTATTGAACATTCACAAATTGCAGCTTTGCTGTAAGGAATTTACTAAATTATTTTTATTTCAACAGATTATTTCTATAAGTGTGCAAACAACATTGTAATCCCATTCAGCAATTAATTCTGTGTGTGGCATTAATGTTTGTTTAAAAATTAACTATGAAAGATATGCTGCATATATTAAAACTGAATAGAATTAGAAAAAAGTATGTTCATTATGCCAGCAAAAGTTCAAACTGGGAGCTGGGTTCATTAATCTTCTGGGACGTGTATATGATCTTAAAAATAGAGAAAAAGCAATAAAGAGCCATGATCTACATTTAGCTTTAATTCTTTCCTAAATTTTTTGGATCCTTTTTTGTTAGTTTTGCCTTTTTGCAAGGGCGAGTAGTCTTCAAAATTCCATAACTAGAAATATAAAGTCTGACAATATTAAAAAGGATAAGACTGAATTCTCAGTGGATAAGTGTATAGCGTGACATCCCTAAATGTTCTGAAGTGAGAATAGAACCCTTTTATAACCCATTACAGTGCTGTATCACTAGTCATCTGTGATGAAGGAATGCACTAGTTATGTCCAAGGCTAGCAGAGTTTTTTAGGGTGCTGCAAAATAATCAGAATTAAATCTTCTCTCTTATACAGACTACTTGTTGTGGTACCAGGATGTCTCAGTCATTATGGTTGTCTTGGTTTGAAAGACAGGTGTCTGCCAAGGAAGGCAAGAGCCTCCCTTGGAATGGAAAATGTAACCTCCTTCCCTCCAAATTATTATAATTTTGAAATTAAGGGGCTTTCCGGCAAAGATATGAGGAATAGGAAGAAAAGTTCTTTACTAATATATACATATCAAGGCAAACAAAACACCGATAACCGTGGCGGTAACACCGAACAGAACCAGAACCCAGGGACCCCTTCTCGGCTGTCCGGCCCTTTCCCCCTCGGTGCAGTTCCGGTCACGGCCGGCAGGGGCGCTGGCGGCTCCCGCTGAGCAGGGCGGGGGCGATGGTTCCCCCGCGCCTGCAGGGGGCGCTGCGGAGCGAGCGCGGGGAGCACGCGGCAATGGCGGCTGGGCCGGGCCGGGATGGAAGAAAGGCCTCACAAACCCCCTGGGCAGCTGATCGTCGTGCCTCAGCAGGATCCTGGTTCAGCAGGCTGAACAGCAGGGATGAGCACAAAATCCCAGGTGGTAGGTGTTGTGGGTGATTTTGGCTTTCTTGGGCCAGTGGTGTGATGTGGGGTTGTTGGGTATTGAACTTGATTGCTTTGCATTGCATTGCTGGGCTGGGGCGGGCCAGGGTCGTTCATAACAAACCCCTTTCCCAGCTCCCTCAGCTGCTCCTGGGGCTCCAGCCCCTCCAGGTCTCCTGTCATGAGGGACCTGGACACAGCCCTCGAGGGGCCTCACCAGTGCCCAGCACCGAGAGATCTCAAATCCTTATTACAGAAACATGGAATTAAACATTAGAAACAAGGAAGGGACCTTAAAGATAATTTAGTTCCAACCCCACTGTGGGGAACTAGTTCCAGTGTAAGCCTCTGCACTGCCGAATTAGAATGTTAAAAGAGTCAATCCCCAGTTGAGTCAATCATTGTCAAGAGTCAATCAGACAGTCAATCACTGTCCTATCCTTATCTCCCTAACTGTTGCGAATTACCCTGATTGTTGTACTCCCTTTTCCGTGGGGCTTCGCCTTTGTCTTCGCTCCTTCCCAAAATGGTACCTGAGAGGAGGCGGGCGTATGCAAATAAGAGAGACCCTCGGCACCATGGGACTGTTTTGAGAAGAAAAAAACCCCTCGGACTACGAGCCGTCACACAATCTAAAGACTTAAACAACATCCCAGGCTGGGGAAAAGGTAGATGCCTCTCGTAATCCTGGCTTGGGCATTTTGGCCCTGTCACCCTGACCTACTGGGCTAGTGTGTGGATGCCGAGAAGCTCGAGCGACGGGCAGGTCTTTCTTTCGTGATTTCCGTGATAACGGGAGTGTGAGCTCTGCCACACTGTGCTTTAGTGACAGATTTACGTGTCTCCTTCTCTGGGTTGCTAGAGGGAGCTGCGGCAGCCTGGGTGCAGTTCCTCGGGCCTCGTACCCAGCTAATTGCTTTAATAAATAGCTGAATTTCAATAAAGGTCTTACCCCTGTTCGTTTCAGTAGGTGAGATGTATCAAACTCTGGAGCTGCAGCAGGAACCCCGGGACGTCTGAGGCGGTGGCCGCGGAATGGCGGGGCACGGGCAGCTGTGGCTCGGCTCCCAGCAGGGCAGGGAAGGGCAGGCTTGGGGTCCTGGGGTTTTCCCTGGCCACCCAAGCAGATGGTGAGAAAATCCCTTTTTAGTGAGGTAGGGTGTTAANNNNGTATGGGGAAAATTCTTTAAGAGAAAAAAGAAAAACAAAGGAAAACTCCTAAAACCCTAACAATGGTACTCCCACTTCCTTAACCCACTGAAGTAGGGGAGTGTTATTGTCTCCATTTTGGAAATACCAAGCAGATGGATGAAGCAGATGAAGACTTACTTGTCAGGTGTCACAGAGAAATTTGTGGACAGGGTAAATTGTATCACACTTCTGCAACTGGATGACAGCCTCCAGTGCTGTTATTAAGTCCCTTGCAGCCTACTCACCCAACATCAGCTGCCCCTTCTTGTGCAGAAGTACTGCTCAGAGGGGTGTCACACCACTCTTGGTGTTTCAGATTCTCAGGGACTGGAGAGTACCCTATTCCCTAACCTGCAAAGGTTAGTTTAAGGACTGCTAACATTACCATCTGAGTTAGTGGAAAGAAGTACCCCTTGGATATTGTAAAAATGGCCATTTGGTAAGCAGTAAGCAGGAGAGAGACAGCTGCCATTTTGGCTGGGGAAACACAGTATCAAAAGGCATCTAGAAACATCAGAGATTAATAACAGTTTGCACACAGGAGACCTCAGTGACAGCTCTCTATGAAACAGGATGTGTTAGAAACCCATTTGTGGTTTTTTTCCTAAATTTTGTCAAGATATGATTGTCAAAAAGATTGTAGTCCAGAAAACATGCTTGAAGATTTTTCTTACGAAAAAACATTTCATGGCTGTTCCCAAGTCTTAGCCTTTGGCTCCTTCTCTTTGAATTCAACTTTACTCTGAAAAGGGCAGAAAAGTTGGAACAAAAATTAGATTTTTAGTAGGAGAAACTCTTTTAAATATGCTTACTCATTTTAATTACATGTGTTTCTGTCTGCTAAGCTTTTGAATTCTGCAGCATTTTGAAAGCCATTAGCGATCATTTTTTCTGTTTTTGTTTCTCCTCTCCAGTTTCTAAATAGGGTATATTTAGTGGGGGAAAAAAATCGCTTTCGCAAAACAAACAGTTGGGTTATTTTCATCATTACTGAGCTAATATTGTGCTTGCAATTGTATCGTTCCCACCACTTTACAATGCCCTACTAATTACTCTTAACATATAGCTTTTATGTTCTGTGTTGATATATTGATTATTTCTTCACAACTCCATAGTTTTCTGCCAGTATTGCCAGCTGCTCCTTTAAACTTTTACCATGCAAAGAACTCATATTTTCTTTGAAATGTCAAGAAATGCAATTAACCTTGTTTTGACCTTTTCTACGCTCTAAGTATACTGCTTTGGATTCTGTGTACAAAGAAGGGTTGTCTTTCATGTTGTACACACAAATTGAAATACTGAGAATAAACCTTAACACAAATTGGATATATGTCAAGTTATGCATTAATATATGTATGTGTGTGTGTGTACAATAAGCAGTGTAGATAAATATGCATAGTATTTCTATGCCTGTGTATTTAATATAATGAATGTAACTGTGATGTATATCAAATACGTAAAACCTGCAAATATATTAATAGTGTATGTTGCTAGAGGTAAGTATGCTTCGGACATTTCTCCAGAAATGCTCTGTGTTACTGTGCAAAGCCTTTCTTCCTCAAACACGTGTTCTAAACCCAAAAAGTAGATAATGAGTAAGAGTTACAAAAGATAAGGGTATTCATAGTGTACAGTAGGTCAGCTGAAACCCACTTTCCTGGTAGGGTTGGTAATTAGGTGTTGGGGACCTCAATGTGTTCTCCCTTCTGGGTGAGATGGTTGTTGGGACTCGGAGCCAGCCTTGGCAGTGCAGCTGCCCAGCCTTGCAGCAGGGCAACTGCTGTGTGAGAATGCTGAGAGAAGTGACAGCATGTCCCCTTTGCTTGGGAGCTCCTTTTAAGATCAGGCCCTTGCCTTCAGTCTCCACTGTATCTTTGCTGCCCATGTCTGGCCTTATGCCCCTGTGACTCCAGCCCTGACCTGCCAATCTGCCTTCATCCCAGTCCTGTCTAATCCCTGTGGACTTGTCTGTCACTGGACTGTGACTGATCTTGTTTACTGTCTCCAGACCTGATCCTGTCGCTCACTTGCTGACTCAACTCCCTGGCTTGACCTTGGACCTGCCTCATGGCTCTGAACTTGTCTGAGGATTGGGATTCTTATCTGTGAGGGTGAACCTTGTTACTGTCATTGGACCTGTCCTGCTCGCCTTGTTGGGGTGCTGTGAGCCTTTGTTCTTTGTCTCTGCCCTTGCCTGCCTTACTGTCATGTTTATCTCCCAGTTCCCCTTGCTGAGCAGCCTGCTTCTGCTACTCCCTGACATTAGTCGTAATAAATTCTTTCAATCCAGACCTAATCACAGTCATAATTTACCTTCATTTGGATTTATGAATGCTCAGCTTGATGATCAGATTCCTAGAAGCACTTCAGAACATCCAAACATGGGTAATCATGTTTAGACTAAGTTCTATCCCTTAATATATCTGAAGGACCCAAAAGAATACTAAGTAAGTTTTCTGACAACATTAAATTGGGAGGAGCTGTGGACTCCCTTGACAGCAGAGAGGCTGTGCAGAGAGACCTCGACGAATTAGAGAGATGGGCAATCACCATCCCTTGTGAGGTTTAACAAGGGCAAGTGCTGGATTCTGCACCGGGATGGGGCAGCCCTGGATGTACAGACAGACTGGGGAATGAGAGGCTGGAGAGCAGTGCCATGGAAAGGAACCTGGGGGTCCTGGTTGATGGCAAGTTGAACGTGAGTCAGCAGTACCCTGGCTGCAGGGAGGGCCAAGCGTGTCCTGAGGGCATCAGGCACAGCATCACCAGCTGGGCAAGGGAGGGGATTGTCCCACTCTGCTCTGCACTGGGGCGGCCTCACCTCCAGTGCTGGGGGAAGTTTTGGGTGCCACAATATAAAAAAGACATTAAACTATTAGAGAGCATCCAAAGGAGGGCAACAAAGATGGTGAAGGCCCTGGAGGAGAAGCTGTATGAGGAGCAGCTGAGGTCACTTGGTCTGCTCAGACTGGGGGAGAGTGAGGGGAGACCTCACTGCAATCTGCAACTTCCTTGTGAGGGGAAGAGGAGGGGCAGACACTGATCTCTTAAATCTCATGACCAGTGGCAGCATTTGAGGTAATGGCGTGAAGCTGAGTCAGGGGAGGTTTAAGTTGGATATAAGGAAAAAGTGTTTCACCGAGAGGATGGTTGGGCACTGGAACTGGCTCTCCAGGGAAGCTGTCACAGCACCAAACCTGTCTGAATTCAAGAAGCATTCGGACAATGTTCCCAGGCGCCTTGCGTGATTTTTGGGGGTCTCCTGTGCAGAGCCAGGAGTTGGACTCAATGATCCTGATGCATGCCTTCCAACTCTGAAGATTTTATGATTCTATGTATATGAACTTTTCTAGTGAATTCATGGGAGAGCATAAATCAGGTAATTAGCAGCACAAATTATTATATTTACACTGATTTTTCAAGTATAAAAGATGGAGGTGAACATCATTTTACCTATCAGCAACTTCATCCCCAGAATCCTCCAGATTCAGTGATCTGAATTTTCTTAGAGTGGTTGACTCTGCTGATTCAGGCTATGAGCTCTTGAATATGTATTCATTCAGCATGTCTGCCAACACACTGTGTTTCAGTCAGAAGCTCCTCCATCTTAGAGCCAGAGAATGTCAAATAGAAGCATAGAGGTGCTATTTTCAGTGTCCTGGGGAAAA
>VYXC01008451.1:96630-115731 GCA_013397175.1 Platysteira castanea
TTGGAAACACTGTTGCTTTTCTCACTATAGATTTCCTTCAAGGATTTTCACTCATATTGACTATGTTGAGAGAATAGTTTGGCATTCGTGACCCATAAGGGGCAGGGAGGGATTTCCTTCCCTGCAGCTTCAGGAAAGGAGTTCTCCAAAACACACTGAGTCCTGCTTTGCAGGGGTCTTTGGGAATTTAGGTCCCGAGACGATTCAGACATATGTGGGGAGGGGAGAACGAGGAGGAACGGAGTCACAGTGAGGAAAAGTATAGTTCAAGTCCTAGGGTTAGGGAGAGCCATGGGATGGTGAGGCTTTTTGAGGCGACACCCATCTAATTTAAAGAGGATTGCAGGACAGAAGAGCCTGAGGAATTCAAAGAGACATGGGAGCTGGTCTGGCAGTCGTGAGCGGAGGCAGGACGCCCGAGGGACTGGAGGGCTGGGTGACATGTGGGTAATTGAACGTGTAGGTCACTGATTAGACTTAGGAGCCTAATCCTGCAAAGCACTGTGGGTGCACTGTGAGTAGGGGGCGAGGGTGGGAGCTGAGTCATCCTGGCTGGGGCGGCCACGGCACATCTGTACAGAAAGGAGGGGGCTGAGGAGAGAAGGGAAAGATGAGAAAGAAGCATATAAAGATAGGTGGGGAGGAGGGAGATCATCTCATCGAAAGATGCTGAGATCACCCAGGCTCCTCTGTGATTGATAGTATCCTGATCTCCTTTCCGTAAAGGGTTAGGACACTACTGAGTGTATCTCTGATGGAGGGGGGGGATGGATTGCAGAGGTTAGTACAACACAAGGGAAACCTACTCAGACAAACACACTTGGTACTGCTGGTACTTGGGCTGCAGTGCACTGCAGTGCAGGAAGCTAACAGCAACTTCTGCCTTAGGAGAGAGAGGGAGCTGCTGAATTCATCTGTAAAGGTGGCACAAACTATGCCAAAATTACTGCTTCTCAAGGAATTGCAGATAGAACTGGAAGTAGAGCTGTAAGGAGATACTGGAAGGATTTTCCTGATGAATTCACAATAAGCCACAAAGGGTTTTATGAAAAAAGCTCCAACATACAAACCAAATGAAGGTCTCTGATTGGATTAATTGTAAATAGTATACTTCTGTTGGCTGTTGTTGTTTTCCTCCAAGTTCTCTAAGTGAAAGTGTCCTGTTTTAATTGCTCCACATATCCTCCCAAATTTAAGTTTTACGATTTTTTTCGTGGATTGAGGTCCCTGTGGAAATGAAAACTACAGTTTTACCACCTTGTGAAATGTTCATAGTTTTCCCTGTAACTAAGCATTTATTCAGTATTTTCATGGAGAACAAAGCAGCATTGTAAACTATTCCTTCCCTCTCACCTAGGCATTTTCTGCAAATTCTCTGAATGATAGCTTACTGTTTTGGTGCTTTTTTTTTTTTTTTTTTTTTTTTTAAATCTGTTTCCTTAATGTGGAAGCAAGAAGTATTGCTTTTCTGTATTCTAAAGAAATGCAGAATTTGATAAAACAGTCACAGTAAGTTCCAAGTGGACTTTTACTTCTCTTCGGGGGAAAGCTTTGTGTAGGCCAAAGACAGAGAAAAATACAGTCTGTCAATTGAAATTATTGATTCATGTTGAGCCCCCCAAAATCTTGAAACAATACTTGGGGAAAAAGAAAAAACAAGCATTTGTTTAATATCTGTATTTCTAAAGCTGTATTCCTATGGTGCTTCAATAAAGATGACCCTGAATATCAGTGGCACTGACTCGATAGAGAGTTCCTATGATGGCAATTTGATGTTAAATTATATGTCATTGCTTTTGGGAAAATAGGTTTGAATTTGACCAAATGAAACCAAAGCAAATGTTTTCTGATTATATATTTGAGAAATCAAATTTATTTTCAATAATAATAAAGCAAAAGTGTTAGTTTTTTTCCTCGGTTCTGAGCAACATGCAAGAAAGATGTTTGCAACAAAGGAAAGTAGCATGAAGAAATGTTATGTTTACATGGTGTTACCTCAGGTGACAATGTGAAATCTGTAGTTGAAATTACATGTGCCTGAAAATGTAAGCTTGTATAAGTTACTTACACTAATGGCAGATTTCAAATTAGCTTTTTGAAATGCATGTTCCAAAGCACAGATGATGAAAGTTTATCCACAGTGGTCCTGATTATTCTGTTAAATCAGTGTGAATTGAATTGTAGGTTTCAGTGGGAATTAGAATGAATCCAGCTATATAATTATCTTAGCTTTTTGGTTAGTTTTCTTTTTCTTTTTCTTTTTCTTTTTCTTTTTCTTTTTCTTTTTCTTTTTCTTTTTCTTTTTCTTTTTCTTTTTCTTTTTCTTTTTCTTTTTCTTTTTCTTTTTCTTTTTCTTTTTCTTTTTCTTTTTCTTTTTCTTTTTCTTTTTCTTTTTCTTTTTCTTTTTCTTTTTCTTTTTCTTTTTCTGTTGGTTTGCTTGTTTGCTTGTTTGTTTTTGGGTTCTTTTTCTTGCACAAAAGTAGTATTAATAAAGATATTTGGCATTCTCAGTATTATAAAAGTTGTTCCAGTATCACAGGCAGATAACTTGGGCTGTATGTGGCTGTGAATCTTTGCAACCCATATGCACCACAGGATGCATATCAATGCATGTTTAAACAAAAGCTCATCAATTAGATTAAATGTGTTTGCAAACCTGTGATAGGAAACTCACAGCTGCTGCCACCGCTTTCACCGCTTTCATATGATGTAGTGCATAACATTTTCCTATTAAAACAGAATGGAGTCCTTTTTAAAATTGCTTGCCTTCTTTTAAGTGTTTGTAAGCAATATAATGGAAAAAAAATATTGCAAGTGTGCTCAAAGTATTGACATTGTGAAGAGAAAAGTAGTTAAATTTTTCTTTTAATTTAGCAAGCTGTTTCAGATTTAAATTAAATTTAATATATTCTCTAGTATCTATGTTGCAAAACATGGCGGGCCTTTTTTTCCCATAAAACAGTAGTTGATAACCTAACACTTCAAATTCATCTTTGATTTTGTGTATTGCTACATGTTCTTCTAGAGACATTCTAAGCATACGCAGTACACATTCTTGTGTAAATACGTGCATTGCAGGTCAGTGATCTGTTAGTCAGGTTTGTTTCCAAATTACCATTTTTATGGTAGCAAGAGATGAATAAGTGTGCATGAAGTATAATCCAATTCTTTAGCATGATTATTATTGAAGCGTTTGTCTTCTTGTTAAAAAAAATAGAGGGAGTAAAGCAACATCGAGCACATCCCTTCCGTCTGTGTAGTTCCAACTCTCAGTCATTTTCCTACTCAGAGAAGCTAACAAAAGTTTAAATGTTGCATGCACAACAGATGAAATTGCTTAAAGGTGTAAAGCAGTGTAATTCACTATAATACCATTAAGATCCTGTTAACATCCTGTCATTTTAAAGACTGAATTCTTACCTCTGTTCGTCTGCTGACCGACTGCTGACAGTAAAGGCTTGCTGTGCACCAGAAAACATCAGAGACTTTCATGATTAAGTGGGGATTCCATCCAAATATTTCTAATTGAACTAGAGATGCACCATATTAAAAATTCAAATGACACCTACCACATAATTTAGCTGCTTCAGCACACAAGGCGTATAGCTTTATATTGATCTGGGACTCATAAAAAACATGGTGTTTCTGCAGCTTCATGTTTCCTTGCCAGCCGCAAGATTTTTTTTTTTTTTTTTTTAAGATAAAGCAGCATCCCTGTAGCTGGCTCTCTCTTTCACTGCAGGTTATTTCTGTGGTCATGGCTGTGTGGGTCTAGTTATGTGCTTTGTTCTAGAGTGGAAGCCTGTGTCTCGCAAACACATCTTGATTTCTGATGGAAAATCCATGTTACAGTGAATACAGCTGGTAGCAGCATTAAAGCATTCTGCAGGATTTTTTCCACTTTAATGATTATATGCGGGTTTGTGTAGGAAACACCTTTCATGAAATGCATTATGGAAAATAATTATTTAATCACTATTTTACGATTTAATCAAGGTAACTGCGGAATGGAGGGATGACTTTACTCATAGCACCTCACAGGGCCTCCATGTCTATATGTGACACCATTTGCATTCCATATAGAGCTGGAGGATAAACTTTGCTTTCTATAAGCATAGCAGTGCTTATCCCAAGAGGGCACCTTCGCAAAACATATTCTACCACCCCCACCTCCCTTAACCATAGAAGGTTGTCTTTTATCTGGGATTCACAGCCATTGCTGCGGCCTTACAAAAAAGTGGTTCCCTGTACTGTTCCTAAATGACTTCTTGGATCAGAACTGTCCATGAGCCAGCAGAGTGTCCTGTTGGCCAAGAGGGCCAATGGTATCCTAGGGGGCATTAGGAAGAGCATTGCCAGCAGGTCATGGAAGGTGATGCTGTTCCTCTACTCAGCCCTAGTGAGGTCTCCCCAGGAGTGCTGTGTCCAGTTCTGGGCTCCTCAGGACAAGAGAGACATGGAGCTCCTGGAGTGAGTTCAGCGAAGGCTACAAAGGTGATGAGGGGTCTGGAGCATCTCTCTTATGAAGTTAGGCCTGTCCAGTCTTGAGAAGACACAAATGAGAGGGAACTCATTGATGTATGCAAGTATTCGAGGGGAGGGTGCCAAGAGGATGGACCAGGCTCTTTTCAGTGGTGCCAAGCAATAGGACAAGATGCAGTGGGCAGACACTGATGCACAGGAAGTTCCACCTGAATATGAAGAAGAACTTCTTTACTGTGCAGGTGACCATTCACTGGAACAGATTGCCCAGAGAAGTTGCGGAGTCTCCCTCACTGGAGATACTCCAGAACCATCTGGATGCAATCCTGTGCCATGTATTCTGGGATGGCCTGGTTTAAGTAGGGAGGTTGGACAAGGAGACCCACTGTGGTCCCCCCCGCCATCTGACTCATTCCTGTGATTCTGGGATTTCATTCTATGTAAACATATGTATGCCTGATATATTAACTACATATGTCTATTAATAGAGTTATACATAGCTTTACCTGTATGATTTTTTTTTTTAAGCTAGATTCATTGGTGTATTTCATGTTTTCTACTCAGACTCATTTTGTTTTAATATTCACCTGGAATGCAGTAGGTGAAGGTACCGAATGTTACCATTTGACATGTCTTGTTCTCCTATTTTTCGTAGCAGCATATAGCTGTGCAGTTGCTGTTGGCTTTTTCTTTTGGGCAATATTCGTGGTGTCTAGACATCACTTCTTGGGAGCAGAACTCGCAGACACTCTTCATGACTAGCTGGTGGACAGTCTGCCACTGCCACTGCATTCACTTACCCTTTTAACTCTTTTTCAACGTGTGAGCAGTGTCTTACTTTCAAACAACTCAACCATTATTTCCTTCGTTAAATAAATCAAATTCTAGAAATAGAGTATCAGATGAAAATGTCCTTAATGATATAAGACATATAACTAACAAATTTCTTACTGTGCCTGGAAATTTTGTAAGGGTGATCTGTTAAGAGGAAAAAAAAAGAAAGAAGTACTAAGGCTTGTGGGAGTCTCTGCTATGCAGATGTAATCTGCTCTTTCCCTTGGTATGCCATCTCATCACTGGCTGCAGTATACTGCAGATATAATGAAGATGTTTAAAATAGCTAGTTTCTGTGGCAGTTTAGTACACCAATACAATGCCCTGAATGAACTACAGGCATACTTGAGATTATCCTACAATGTGGATCATGATGCTGATAGATTGTCCTCATTCAAAGCTAATTAATTTAAAACTTACCGGAAGGTTTGTGCACAATACTGTTGCAGTGCAAAAGAATCATTGAATAATGTACATTTGAAGTTACTCCTTGAAATTATTTCATTCAGTCCACTTCTAAAACAGGGATAACTTTTATAGTTGTATTGGGTTGCTCAGGGCCTTTCCCAGCCAAAGTTTGAATATCTCCAGGGATGGGGGCCTCAAGGCTTCTCTCTGCAACCATTTCCATGCTTCACTGGGCTCATTATGAAGACTTCCTTCCTTATAATTAGGTATTGGTAAGAGGGGCAAAATTGGACATACTTATCTAACCATATCTTGACAAACAGAGGGAAATATTGCCTCAGGTAAAACTCTTGCCAATGCATTCCAGGATGTGGTTATCCTTCGTTACCACAGCATACACTGTGCTGTATAGCAGCGTAAGTTAAAATGGAGTCCCTTTGCCCCAAGACTGATTTTGGTACAGAGGACCTGATTTTTCTTGGAGAAAACATCTTCCATTATCTCTTAGAAACATGTTATTGCGTGTGATTCTTTAAGTGTGGTATTCCATGAAAAATATTTTGAGGCACGGCTGCCTATAAACAACATGGAGATAGATGTCCCATTGAGCTATCAACTATTATGTAATGGCTCAAGTGTCAGTTGACAAATATATTCTCAGCAGGGGGCTTCTCCTCAGCTGTGAGAGCAGGGACACATATTGCATGTCCACATATAAGGACTAGTTTAGATACCAGTAAATCTCACTGTAATTCAAATGAGGTTAATGCAATTGCATTCAATGGGAATTTGGCTTAGAATCTGTCAATACAGAGGTTTGTTGGAGAGAAAGGGCTATAAAAGTAATTGATCTTTTTTTCTCTCTGATTATTTTCTCTCTGATTTTAAATAGTCCTACCTACATTGATCAATAAACAAGCATTTGACTAGAAAATTTGTGACCTTCTAAGATTCCAAGTATTCAGTGATACTTAAAACTTGTATTGAGATAGAACCTCTATGGTCAGCCTTGAAGATACTGTCATGTTTATCAGCATAGAAAATTTTGAGTGGATGTGTTTGTCAGTACCATAAATTTTAAAAATCACATCCATTTTATGGGTGTATACCTACCTTATAAAACCTTATAAAGGTTATAAAGGCATAACTTCACCTTTAAAGAGAAAAAAATGTATTTTCTGTATGTACCTTTTAATCCTTTTGTAGACACTACGTTTGCCTGCTGAGGAGGTGATCCCTATGGGCAACAGCAAGTATACACTTACAACTTCATTCTTTGCTGTTCTAAGTTAACAAAAGTGTTCCTAAGTTTAACATATTTAATAGAGTTTCCCAAGTTGGATAGGCCAAGACTGTTGCAGCAAAAATTCAGCCCACTTGTTGAGAAAAATGAAAAGCCTTTTATGTTAGTCTTTGATAGTTTTTTTAGTCCATTCAGCTGGAATACTAATTCCTTTCCAGTGCTCTCCTTTCCTTGAAATGAACTGAAAAGAAAAAAAAAAAAAACCAAACCAACGTGGACATGAAGAAGTGAGGATGCTTTTCCTAAAAAACATGAAAGGGTGGTCTAAGTGTTAGACCCTATTTGGAAACAGCTAGCAGTGGTCTGCTTAAATGGATTAAAATTTATTCAACTTTTGTTTCTTCAAATTGAATTCCATATTCACTTCACATCTGAACTTGGGAGAATCTAAGTCCTTATTAATTGTAATTGTAAAGATCTAAAAATTTTACTTATTACATGATCTTAAGGATCTGAGCCATCTTCTGTTCCATAAATGCATTCCTTAAACTTTGAATATCTAAACAGATATATTTCGGCCCATATATATAAGAATTCTTACTAGAAGACATATTCCAGTTGAATATAGTAGATACATGTATTAAAAAAGTAGTTAAGCGATAAGACCTTGTACGCTTTGAACAACCAATCACAAACTCCCAAAGGTTAAAAGATAGTTCCATTTGGGTGGTTCTGTGCCTTTGCTCAGAAAAACTAGAAGGCAGGGAAGGAAAAAACCCCTCTAGCCGATTGGCCAAACACATTTTAAGAAATGGATGTTTAGAAAATGGATGTTAATTAGACAAAAGGAGCTGTTATCAAGGATTGTTATTTATTAGGTCCTATATTGAACAGAGCTTGCTCCTTAAGGATTTTAGCAGCAGTGAATTAACAAAGCATAAATATCCCGTAGGGTATTTGCTGAAGCTGTGGCTTGGCTACCCACTGTCTGTCCATGACCATATCTGTTCATGCAGATAGTAGCTGTCCAATGTGTGGCACTACTCATCAGTATCTGGAAGCAACCAAAATGCTTTAGTCCTGGACACCTTAACCTCCTCAAGGCAGTTTTGTGTGGAATGCTGCTTGTTTTGTACTAACTTTCTTTGTAGAAACAAGGAGATTCCTGGAAATTTTCTTTCAGTTCACATTTGTTAAATGGTTGAAAAAAGGCACTTTTTCTGATGTAAATAGCTTTACAGTGTTGATAATGAATCTGGAAAAACCAATTACAGGCACTAAAGAGAAAATACTGAGAATTGCTCTGAGACATCTTTTGACTGAAGTGACTAAGGAACAATTCAAGGGTAACCCGTTCAGGGTGATTTTCTTTACTATATAAAATTCATTGTTTGGCCTATCAGTCGCTTTAGAAAATATTAGTGGACTTTGATTTGTGAGAATTCAGAAAATGTCTTTCAGATCCCCAGCTGGATTTAAAATTCATTACCTGTGAGTAATGGTTATTTCTCATGCCTGGCTCACCCTTTTGCTTAGGAAGATGACTGAATTGCCTCCAGTATGTTGGTTTTGCTCCACATAGCATGAAAAACTTTAAATGTTACTTATCATTTTCCTCCTCATTTTAAATGTTTCAGTTCAATTTCAGCTACAGTTTCACTGAAGAAAACTACCAGAGGTCACAAAATTGATTTTAGTTCTTTTATTTTCTGTCTTTAGCGAATGTTTGTCATTCATGTGGTCATGAAGAACAGCATAGAAGATTCCTTGCTGTAACCAGCTCCACAAAATGATTAAGTAGAATGACACACTGGTGCAATTCTACTTAATCTTAGCAGAAGGGGAAACTGTTTCTTTCTAGGAAACAAGTAATTTCTCAGAAGAACAAATTTTCACTGGAGAAATTACTTGCTAATTTCTGTATTATAGTAATGAATGAGCATGATGGCTGTCTGCTCTGTAGTCCACAGGAAGAAAATACATTTTCCAGTATTTGGGAAACCATTACAAACCAACTTCTTTTGACATGTTGACTGCTCTCTAAAGTAGGTTTTGCTCATAGAAGTCACCAAAGAGTCATTTTATTGTGTATACTAGCTGAAATATGAGGAACTCGAGGGTATGACCTGAAATGGGGTAACATCCCACTTGGTATTTTAGGGGATGTTGTGGCAGAGATAGGAATAAAATGTTTCCTAAATCTTACAGACTTCCCATATGCTTGCTTCAGGTACAGTGTTTCAGAATAGAACGACTACAGATGCCAGCCAGTGAAGAAAGACCCTGACAGGCCCACAGTCTTGCAGGTGGTTGGGGCATATGAAGCATAATGAGAGGCTGTGAACTTGCTTGGCTGGGAAGAGAAGGACAAAGGAAGAGAGGGAAAAATAATTGCTGTCTTTTGTCATCTAGTGAGTGATTATTAAGAAGACGGAGTCAGGAAACAGAATGGAAATTTCAATAAGACAGAAGGAAGAAGTTCTTCCTTCACTCTGTGGGTGGTACAGGAGTAGAGTGGGTGCACAGGAATGCTGTGATACCTCCGTCCTTGGAGATGCTCAGAATTTGCCTGGACATGGCTCTGGGCAATCTGATTAATTTTGAGGCTAGCCTTTCTTTCAGCAGGAAGCTGGATTAGATCTCCAAAAGTCCATTCACACCTTCATTATTGTATAATTCTACATATATAAGAGACTACTGGTATGAAAACCATGTACAACTTAAAAGTAATAGATCTCCCTCCTCTGTGAGCCCTTCTGTTCTCATCAGAATAGCATCTGGCCAAGCTGAGCATTTATTTTTATAATTGTATACAAATTCAGAATATGTACACCTAGGAGTAAAGAATTTATGATTTGAGAGGGAATTTGATTACTAACAACAAAATACTCCACCCTGTTAATCTTTATTCTGTAAAATTTCTCTTATTTGGCTAGAAATGCTGGCGTGGACTGAGATGCAAAATCCAGATAACAACCTTAATCAAAAATTGGGTTTAGCTGAAAAATTATGTTATTTGTTCTACTGTTTAAAGGCCAAATCATAGAACTGCAGAATCATTTAATTCTCTGTTTATAGAGATGTTGTAGGTTATAGTGTCAGTTCATAGCTGGCCATTATTTAGCTTTTTGGCTACTTTTCTCTTCCTAGGGAACTGTACTTAGAAGTACACAGAAAGAATTTGAGTAGAAGTTACTGGATTTGATAGTAAAATAAGTTACTCTAAGGTGGAAATAATACGTCGACTAAATCTCCCCATATGGGCTCAGAAAACATGAAGACTGTAGTGTTTTGGGGGTTTTTACCAGCCAAAGTTTCTTTGTGCTGTGGTGAGGTAGAAAGTTTACCTCTGCTCACATCTGACAGCCATAGTTAGTTCTTTATTTCTCTTAGAAATACATGAGGATTTTTGCATCCTGTGCTGAAAAGTTTTTCTTGATTGTAGTGTCATAGGAGCTTTGGCATATTTTATTCAATGTTTTCTTATAGGATTAATCTTAAAAGTAATGCAGTCATATATACTATTTAAATTTTTTTAAATAATAATTTTTCTAGTTCTGTGGCCAATGTTGTACGGAAGCAGATGGTGGGAATTAAAAAAAAAAAAGAAATGTCATTTCTAAAAAACATTTCTAAAAACAATGAAGGTTGTTCCCCATATATGTACACATATATATTTATATGCACATATATACGTAATACATATAATCTTATTTATTGCTATAGGATTGTTTATAGGAATTATTTTCGCAAGGGCATAGGTTCTTGTAGAATAAGACACCACTTGGTTGATAAAGTAGAAATCTTGTGGCAAATAAGTGTTGACAGGGAAAGTCTCTGCCAGGACATAGGTAGGAAATGGAACTGAATTATCAATTAAAACTTTTTCAGTCAAATATTGATGATTCTTTATTAAATATAATGTATTTTAGATCCATTTCATTTGTGGTTATTGGGTAAATATATTTTCTCCTGGGTGGGAAAAATTGTTTTGTATTGTCCTTTTTATACATGAAAAAATGAAAGCCCTTATGTATATCTGTATTTCAGTATCTAGGAATAGGAGTGAGCTGCAGGTTCCGAAACACTGTTTTCTTCCACTCCTGTGGCTGGGAAAGTAAACTGCTGTGAGTTGAAGTATCCTTTCACTGGCTGAACTTCATGCTAGCAATTTTTAAAAAATTATTGCTTCTGTTAAAGTATTAAAATCTTTTTTTTTTAATATTTTAAGATAATGGAAGTAGTAATTCTATGATGTCTTCTGTCTTTGATATTTTAATTATGATGATTTTTAATTAGGAAGGTATTTTTAATCAATAAAATTTCCTAAGAAAGTGCATGGTATAACTGGAATAGATACAAAAGGAACAGTTACTGTACTTCTAAGGGCTTTGTAAACATGTAGAGGTTTTTTAATAGATTTAAGTAAGTGTTAAAACTATCATTAAGGAAACCTGTTACCTGCTGGTCTGACAGTGCTACAAGAGCATGGAGTGCAAGGGTTATATCTTGCTGTGTATGTGAACCACTGAAAGCTGTAGAGAGGCCAGGAGAGCATGTGCAGTGGACAGAAATGATACACTGATACAAACTCCTGTGAAATTTTGGGTTAAATTAAACACTGCCTTTCCTTAATGAGGAAGTCTCTTGCTCTAGGGGTGCAAACACTGAACACTGTATCAACTATACACTCTACAAAACTCTTTTCACTGAAAGCTGATGCAGAGATACTCAAGGAACTAAGAACTTTATATGACCTATATCCTGAGGCCACCAGAATGTGATACTTTTTAAAAGCTGATTGTAAACTATAATCAATAACAAACTGGCTGATAAAGCAATGTTTTCTCTTCTAATATTGCTTTGCTTATTAAATTTAAAAGTTATGACATCTGAGTATTTTCCTTTTTTTCCCTAGAAAAAGAAAATTATTTTTAGACCATGGCTGCTATGGTATACTGGGCCTTAATTTGGACTTAATTTGATGTTTATTTTGCCTGTTTTGGACATATATCTCTACACACATAAGTGGGTTGTTTCTTCTTACGGTCTCTTCAGATTTCAGCCACAGAATGTGCAGGAGACCTGCTTGGAGTGTAACACCAATTTCTTTCATTAGTCAGCTGGCACTGGTGGCATGCAGATAATTTTCTGTCTTTGAACCAAAAATATTATCTGATTTGAGTCATCCAGGGCCCCCACTGTGGATGGATAAGGAGGGTCTTACTGTTTCTTTTGAATAAAAAAAAAAAAGTGATAATTATAGGCCAAGTCTGAAGAGGAGAAAAATGGAAATTCTTATAAATGCCTGTTAGTAATGTAGAACATTTAAATAATGTGTGCCCAAGCATGAGGGTGAATTGGAACCATGAGAGCAGTCCAAGTGCAAATAGTGTCCTTTAACATGCTCTGTGAGTGTATTTGAGGTGCTGATAAGGGTATGATCCTCTTGTCAAGGGATGTTATTGATGTGGCATTGCTTCTCTGAGTGACAAATTGTAGCAATATCTTCAGTTAAACAAAAAAGCACTTGTGAACATGGTACCACTATGCTGGCTTTTTTTCTTGATTACCTGCTGAAGAGTCATGACTGATTTTGTTCAAGGGCAATATCAGTAAAGAGCCCGAGTGCAAAATAGGGATAATGATTAATCAGATGGAAGACATAAATTCATGGGAAATTGCTTTAGAACGCAGACAGGTCAGAATGGTACCTTCTTGACCTTTGCAACATCAGAGAGCTCAGTCTAGCAAAAGATAAAGCTAAGCTGTTGAAAAACTTAAGTAATTCCTACCTCTTGGGGGATGTATGTTTTCTAGGGATTGAACCAGTGAGGGTAGGCTCTGCCTTTTAAAACATGGAAATTCTATGAATAATTAAATAAGGCTGCTGTGTACATTCTTTCTTAATGTTTTGATTTATCAAATTATACTGAACCTTGGGGGTTAGAAGAAACAATTAATGACTGTTATCTCCTCCCTGTAACGTTGCTGTAATAAACTTCTAGCAGGAAGACATCCAATAAGATGGAGATATTTTTACATTATTAAGCAACTATTACTGATTCAGACTTTTTTTCCCCTCATGTTTTCATTCCAGTTCTTTTCAGTGAAAATCCTTTTAATGTGAATCAAGAAATACATACATTGGTCTCAGCAGCTGGCAGAGATAGTATGTTATGTCCCGTTCAGAACTGTGAAGTTAACAGCTTTTCTTGGTGTGCTCCATACCAAAGACTCAACCAATTTAAGACTTTTGACACCATCCACTCCAGAAAATGTCTAATGACTCCTGCTCTGCTTTTTATAGATGTCAGAAGATGCTGCTTTGATAATTTACCTAATATGCTACTTGAATGGCAGCATAGGACATCAAACCCATGGCCCCTGAGTGCAGCAGTACCGCACAGATTCTGTTGCTTCAGCATTTGTCCTCTCAGGGGTTTCTTTCAATGACATTTTTCTTCTTGAATATTCAGTCATGACATAAAAAATGCTGAAGTGCTATAAATTCATAATCCCAGTCAATGTTAAAAGTTATGCAGAATTTTGAATTGTTTCTCGTGTTTTTAGCATGCACTCCTAGCAAACTACTGAAGATAATAATTCTATAAAAGCTGATACCTGTTCACTGCAAGTCCCTCTGGCTTCCCTGTGAGCATTCTAATTAATTCTAATCCAGCCTGAAATGTTCATCCTTAATGTTCCTTGCAAACACCCTTTTCAGTCTTGAAAAGTGTGCTGCTGCTTGATGTGGCAGAACAAAAAAATGAGACCACAGCTAGGTAACAGAGGCTTGATGCTAAAAAGTGCAGTTCAGTAGCTGAAATGCAGTGTGTTCCCTTTGTCTGGCCAGAAAGGAGAACTGAGAATGTCTTGTTTGTAGACTACAGTAGCTATATACATCAAAAAATGAGGTTTCTAATTAGCCATTCTGGTAACAGCTGGAGTCAGAGATTACTAATGAAAAATACTGCCACATTTTCCAGTGGTTGTCTTTGGCTATTCCTGCTTGTCTTCCAGATTGTAGTTTTGGTCCCAAGAGGCTTTATAATTTTGGGTATACCATTCTGTATGCATAAAGCTGTTTTCAAATTTTGGGTGTCTAGAGTCTAGAGATGCCTTCAGCATTTCCAGTAGAGGGACAGATCTGTATGTAGAGAATTTTAGCCTGCTGGCAACAGCTTCACCATCTGCTTTTAGTGAAGTTTCATTGTCCTAAGGGTAGTCTGCAGATCAGGAATATGACCTTATTGTCTGTGAGGATGCTGAGTGTCCCAACAGACTTTGTTTGCCCTGCGAGTCTCACCAGGACCCCTCACACAAGCACCTTCTGCCTGCTGGTTCAGGATTTCTAGTTAAGATCAGGCTTCAGCCTTCATGAGAGTTGCCAGGGAGAAGCAACCATGAGACTGCTCCAGGAGAGAAGAGAGGACAGGAGATGAGGGGGACAACAGTGTTGGCAGGGCAGTGTTTTCACTGATGGGACATTGTCCTGAGGCAGAGCATGGTGAGAGCAACAGTTTGCATCAACAGTCTGGTGCTCATCAGGCAAATTAGGGCAGTGTTATATCCATGATCAGTCAGAGAAATCCAGTCTGAGATTCAGGAACAGCAGGGAATAGGATCAAGTATCCTATAGGGAGGCTCAGGCAGACTTGGGGTGGCCAGGTCTGAGGTTAAGAGGGAACTTGAGCCCGTGGCAGAGGTTCTGGGTGTCTGGAAGGGGTATTGGGTGAGGCTGGGCAGGTAATTTAGGCCTGTTGAGACACTTGGAGCCCTGACAGCCGATTAAAACTCTACAAGAGAAGGACAATCAGTTTCAAAGCAGAGAACTCCAGGAAGATGATAAACTTCATTGCTGGGTGTCAAATATTTTAAGAACCAGACTAAGAGTTAGGCTAAGAATAAGATGGAATACTCAGGATTTCAGTAAATCAGAGAATTGTTCATGTCCATAAAGCATAAAGGTTAACGGGTGCTCTTCTGCTTTAAAATAAAATAGAAATTTTTTGTATGATGGAATTTATTTCTGAGAGGTTTCAGTTCACCACACCTTTTTGTTGTGCAAATTCAAACATAGGGCACTGAACGTTTTTTCAAATTGGCAAGTAGGTTGTTTTCAAAATCAGCTGCAGAAAACTTACTGAAATTTAAAAATAAAGTTCACCAGCTCTTCTATCTTCATTTTGCTGCCTTTATTCTGTGCTTTTAATGGCAGGGCACTGTGTTTGTTCAGTTGCGCCATCCATCTCTACATATTCTACCCAAGGGAACAAAGCCTCACTGAGGTAGTGCTCAGATTGCATAATGTACTCTGAGATACAGATAAATCCCATTTTGTTAGAAGTAAAAGTTACTGAATCCGAAAAGCTTGGGACTGCTGCATTTTCAAGAAAGACTTTTCATCTGTCCATTATTTTAGTCTCTTTTTGTGGTTTCTTCTCACCTATGTTATCAAGTCCACAAAATAAAGGCTTACGGAGTTAAGTGAACCAAGTAGTGGTGAAAAATATAAGTTGCTAAAATCTTATATTTGTGGTTTAATGGGAGCCATACACCTGCAGGCACTTTGATTCATTTACTCAAAGTTTTCTTACATTTGCTGGAAAACTGCATGTGCTAAGGCACATATGCCACTGTGCAACCTGCAATAATAGTGTGAGTCAGGTTAAAAAACTAAAGATGTGTAGGCAGCATATTGATGCAGTTTGAATCCGGCTAAAATATGAGTTTATGGTAAGCATTACCAAGCCTGTTTTTCCCAGTGTTGAATAAAATGAGCTAAACAGTTTGTACAATTGTAAGTCAGCACAGCCTTAAGTAAAATGCAGTTGGGTTTTTAGCAGCAGCGTTTGTATTTAGGGAGGACGGAGCAGTCATGGTTTCCTTTCTTGCCTAGTTAAGGCCTGGTAGACAATGACTCAGCCTTCATTGTGAAAAAGTAATTTCCACCTGAAACTGTTGGATTTCCCCACAGGGAGAGCTAAGATTTTATGAGTGTGCAAAATCGCTTTTTTTATTGAAGCAGAACTAGCACTTTATTTGAGTATCAGGTTCCATAATCTTTAACAGCTCGGGTGTATCTAAAGATGAGCAACACATTACTGTGATCACAGCCCTCCAGTAAAAACACTGCATGTGACATGGTGCACAAAACACTATTAGGAAAACTTTAAAGAAACAGGATGAATTAGAAACGATTGATGTACATGATTTGGAATATACACAGTACAGTTTTTTTCAGTCAAAAAATTTAGAATGTATCCTGTTCTTTAAGAATAACAGAGAAAATTTAAGGTGGATGTAAAGCCAATTCACTTTGCAAGAAGAAATCTAGGAGTCTTGGTTGTTCTTGTACAAAAATGAAAACAATGTAGGATTGCAGGCTACTTTCAAAGTACAGTAATCTGTTTATTAACCTTCTGCTTTTATGTGAGATCCAAGATGCTTGAAGAGAGATCATAAACTTTTAATTACTTCAGAATGAAAAATCATGAAACTATGTGAAGTTTTCATTTCACTTTCTACTTAAACTCGTAGAACTTTTTTACTATTTATATATCTTATAAATATTTATGTATATCTTGAAAACACTGAAAATACCTTTTGCCTAGGTACCTCTTACCTGTATATTATCAGGCTGTTTTTCCTACAGCCCTCTGAGGATGTTTTTTTTGTCATTCTTGATTAAACTGACTTCCTACATTGGTGAATTTCCACATTACAGAATCTGGAAGTCATCGTTACATTTTACTTTATATGTGCAAGTATACTTCTTATCAACTTTGTTATGACCTTATTCTGTGTAATGATCTGTTCTTGACACATACAGCTTTTACCTCTGTAGTTACACAGCTTTCTATTTTGAGTCTGGGTTTTTCCGAGTTGTTTTCTCTCAGAAGTAAACCGTATTTTTAAAACCATATTTTTAAACCTGCCCATGTCAAGTTTGGCAAGCAATCTGGTTTTTCTGTGTTTAAATTGCCACTATTTCAAAGCAGGAAAGAGAAAATTATTAAATACTCTGCCTGTGTAGTTTATCTCAGGAGCTCATCTTAAAGGAAATTTTTGCATTTTTGAACATCAATAGTCTAAAGCATTTGTTACATATTTCCTATATATCCTGTTTAATTTCCAACAAGAAACATAAATGCTATCTGTGATCTAATTTTACTTTTCAAAACAGACCAAAAATAGCAGGAATAATGGCATTTTTTTAGCATTTCAAAATAACTAGAGATCAAACATTTTGAACCAGAACAAAATTATAAAAATATTAGAATTTTTATGGCAGGTGACAAGGATGTGACAAAAATCTGATACATATTTCAGATCTGTTCAGCTCTGACATCTTTGCCCAGTGCTTCTCCAAAATGAAATTTGATGAAAACAGAAGACTGGGTTTTTTTCTCATATAGGCAATTTTTGCTTAACCAGTTTTAGCTAACTATTTAGGGACCGAAATGGTCACCCATCTCCTGCAGTCTGCTGAGGTGTCCTTTCCTCTCTCTCTAGTTTACCAGACTGGATTCTAAACCTTTTTAGTTATTCTGTGAAAGATATATTTGCACACTGACACCTTCAGCACTTGATGCGTAATTTTCATTTATAAAAATAGAGCTCTTCATTTAATGTGGTAAAATTGACTTTTCTTTTAATGTGTCAGAGCGATAGAGTAATTTGGGTGGATAAGTAATTTGGAGGTTATCTAGTCTCAGATCTGGACTTAAATTGTTCAGAGTCTTGTCCAGTTAAGTTTTGAACACCTCCAATGCTGGGAACCCCAGTGTTCCTCTGTGTAGCCGTGTAGTCTGGAGACTTATCATGAAGAATTTCTTCCTTAGAACTGTCTGGAGTTCCCCTTGCTGCAACTTGGCAGCTGTTTCCTCTTTTCTTTTTGTCCTTCACCTCTGAAAAGAACCCGTCTTCATTGTCTTTTTAATCCCTCATTAGATAATGGAAGACGGTGAACAGATTTCTCCTTAAGATTTCTCCTCTGAAGACTGGGCAAAAAAGGCATACTCTCCTTATGCATCATGCATCCCAGACCTCTAACCACTCCAGTGATCCTCTCCAGACTGTGGTGGTGGTGAGGGGTGTGAAGTTGGATGTGGTAGTTAGTGTGGCCACATAGAGGGGAAATATTCCCTTCAACCAGTGGACAGCATTCCTCCTGAAGTGACCCAGCTGTCATGGTGGAATGTGTTTGGCCTGTTATTCACCTGAATCCTTAGGTCCATGTGTGCAGAGTTAAGGAAGTGACTTAAATCTAAACTACGGAAATATTAATTTAATTAAAAGAATATATTTCCCATCTTAGATTTCCATTTTGATGTAGCCAGATTTATGAGATATGGCAACAATATACCTCCTTATTAAAATAGTTAGCAGAGAATGCTTTGTTTCTTCATTTCCTTCATTGCTTCCTAACACTAGGGGGATAACAAAGTCCGAACAAACCAAGCTATGCCACTCTGGTGGTTTGGCCCTCTATGAATGCCAGGTGCCCAACAAGCTGCTGTATCGCTTCCCTCCTCAGCTGGATGAGGGAGAGAATATGTAATGAAAATCTCATGTGTTGAGATAAGGACAAGGAGACACTACTCCAGGCAACTACTGGAGTACTGTCAACTACTATCACAGAGAAAATAGTCTTGACTTGAGGATCTTACTTTATCGCAAATAAAATCAGATTACAAAACCGAGAAATTAAAATAAATAGTAAACCACACCCTTTCACCCCACCCTTCTTCACAGGCTCAACTTCACTCCCAGTTTTATCTGCCTTCTTCCTCCTTGCAGAGGGATGGGGACTGGGCGTTTCAGTCAATGCTGGCTCTGCCGTTCCTTCCTTCTCAGGGGGAAGGCTCCTCACACGCTTCCCCTGATCCAGTGTGGGGTTCCTTCCGTGGGAGACAGTTCTCCGTGAGCATCCTTAACATGAGTCCTTCCCACAGGCTGCAGTCCTTCATAAACTGCTCCAGCATGGTTCCCCTGTGGGGTCACAAATCCTGCTGTAAATCTGCTACAGCATGGGCTCCTTTTTCCATGAGGCCGCAGGTCCTGCCAGGAGACTCCCGCAGCTTGGGTTCTCTCCATGCAATTACAGTCTCCTTCAGTGGCATCCACCT
>VYXC01008451.1:123090-172378 GCA_013397175.1 Platysteira castanea
TTTTAGTTGAAGGAATTGAATAGGAATGTGGTGTTTGGTTTTGTGAAAACCAGCAAACATGCTGGATGTATCAGTTGGTACAAAGAAGAGTACTACTATCATCTCTGCTTTTGCTGCTTTATGCTACTCAGGTAGTCATTATTCCTTATTCTTTCAGACTTACCAGTTACTTACTTGCAGTAATCACTCCAACATAATTGAAAGGGTGGGAAGCTATCATGCATGGGCTGTAAATTATTCCTCTTCATACTTATCACTTTAAGGTGCAGATTTCAGTTCATTGAGAAAGCAATGCTATTTTAAAAAACAGTGTTCAAATTAAGCATTTGGCTTGGAAAGTAAGGCAAGATAGAGAGAAATTTCTGATTTCTGCCCAGACAGAAATTTTGCTTTGTCTACATGCAGGTTTTTTGCCAGCAGACTTAAGCTCTTAGGGAGTTTGAACAGGTGGAATTCCTTGTTGATGTACCAGTTTTTCACAAACTGTGGTGTAAGTTCTGTTACTTTTGCAAATTTGTCTTTTCTGAGTCTGTTGGACACATATGGTAGGTGTTATACAGAAGAGCAGAGCATGGTTTTGTCAGTGCTTGCCCTTAGACATTTTGTTCATTTGGTATTTCTAAACTCCTGCTTTCTTTGCTCTATATACATATACCCTGCAGTAATAGGGAATTTGACAACTAAAAATCCTTAAAAGAAGACTCTACTCACTGAAAAAACAAAAAGATGAGTCTAAGAATCAGAGGAATTCAGTGTTTAGGGTAAATGGGTTGCATGGACACTGTAAAATTATCTAAAATCTAGGAACACACTGTACTCATTAACACTCAGAAAAGTACCTGCTAGGAGTTAATGAAGTTCTTGAAAGTATTTGTAGAAGGCTTAATCAGATCCGGTGAATGTTTTGATGCACTGCATATTCACTAACAGCTAGGAGATACTGTAGCCACACACAGGTAAGGATCAGATACCCAATTCAGCATACAAAAGATGACTTCTAAGGACCACCTTGAAAACTGAAAAGTGTAATTAGAGAAACTGCCTTGGCATAAAAGATTCACCAGGATGACCTACTTAAAAGGATCATCATGTACCTAAAGTCAGGCTACAGTTTGCAGTCATAAATATTACATCATGGCTTTTTTAAGGCTGCATTTCTCTTCCAGTAAATGCTTCAGTTCCCATTAATAGTTGAAGAGTGCCATCACATCTGATTTCTTCGAGAAACATTCAAAGAGTGTGAAATTAATCTAGAGGAAGATACTAAAAATAACGACATTTTCTACTATAGGTGAATTTCTATTATAAAAAGCTATAGAAATATCTTTTAGCTTCTAAAGTCATTTCTATATGATTGTAGGCTTTGTTTTCTTGTATCAAAAGTACATCACGTCCTTAGTTTGTCTAATGCAGTCTGTAATTTTTCCTATACCTCAAAACACTATCAGTCCTAAAACTCATGTCTGGAGTATACTTCTGGAGACAGTATATGCAATAGAATGAATAGAGGACAGCTGCTCAAAGGAATTCCCTGGTCTTTTCCCATGAAGCTCTGAGGGCAGTTCACACTGCTTTAGAAAGGGTAATAGGATTAGCTTCAGAAATTTCCATCCATTTTTACTCCTGCATTGTATCTCACTGCCTCCTTAGTTGTGTTACTGCAGTTTTTCTGAGGTAATGATGGAAAATAGATCATTAAAATGATCATGGTTAAAAATAACCTTTTCCTCAAGTAGGAAGCAGAAAGTGTTTTCTTAGAAGCACTGCTACAGAAATTTTAGCCTTCTTTCTCCCAGAGGGGAGAGTTCTATAATCTGTTGCATTGTCCAGGTTCACACACACAGACAGACAGACAGACTCCCTTAACTTCAGACACATGGGGAATGGTGCAGTTTTGTAATTGATTTTAGCTGTTCTGACTACAGACTGTTGCCGAAGAATGATCCTGCATTTCTTCCTTCTGTTAGCTTGCACGCTGCTGCCATTTCTTTCTCCTGCCCGTAGTGATAGTGAAGATGTGTGGTGAGAAAATTGCCTTGCAAATATGCCTGAAAATTGCGCTGAGAAGAAGGGAATGGTTAGTCTTCACTCTAATGAGCAAACTGCTCTTAACTCGTGTCTGCATTTGTGACCTTGGGGTGCACAAGATGGAAATGTACAGCAGGGAAGCAGGGAGGAGGACTGGGGCAAAACGTCTCGGTGCTTTCATGCAGCTTAATTAGTGGGAACTCATGCTGGACTAACACACCCTGAGATGCATTAGCTGATAATATAGCTGCTCCACTCTGCTACCATCAGTCTTGATAGGGGAGAAAGGAATGTGTCTGTCCATGACTTTGGTATTGGGAATCTCCAAAGTGTGAAAGTGCCACCACTTCCACCCACACAGCTCTCAATGCTGAACTTTTTAGGGTGGGATTTCATATTGCTAAGACTCAGTGTGAATGCAACTGTGAATGCATTGGCCAAATTCAGTCAGCTCCAAGACACTGGTACAGATTGGAGGAATATTAACTCCCTGCAGGATTTGTGTTAAGTAGAAGGCTGGAGAGATACTTCATGATAACTCATTGAGAGAAAAGTTAGTATTTGTAGCCCATTCTTTCAAAACAGGAAGTTAAAATGGGAAAGGACACTGCACACAGTCAATATAATGTATGATGCATGGAATTGCTTGGTTTCTTTCAGAATAAAACATAGTATCCAAGACTAGAGAGTAAAAAAATGAATTCTGAAAACTGATAGAGATATTAAATTTATCTTCAGCATATTTTCCTTGTAACCTGTGATATTTGCATCTCTGAAGAAAATCCAGTTTTTAATATTCAAAGCCCTGTATTCTGATGTCCAGTGCTTAATTAAAGATTGAGATGATTCTATATCAATGTGAAAAGGCATCTAAAAATAGTGAAGTATAAACTTTTTTCTCTTGTATTTTGCAGGTTGAATATTACGTCTTCACTTGTACCTGGTCTTTTTCCACTGATGTCCAACAGGCAATAGACATTCCAAACAATATTTGGCAGGTGCCTTTGCAGCTTAACAGCAGTCCTTCTTTGATAACAGGATGGAGGACACATACAAAGATAGGACTTCGCTAGTGAAAGGGGCCAAAGATATTGCTAAAGAGGTGAAGAGGCAAGCAGTGAAGAAAGTGAATAAAGCAGTTGACAAAGCCCAGGATGGCTACACACAGAGGTCCTACAATCGTTTCCAGGATGAGGAAGATGACGATGATTACTATGGCCAGGGAGGAAATTATGGCATAGAAGCTAATGATGATGAAGGATCAAGTGAAGCAACTGAAGGACATGATGAAGATGATGAAATTTATGAAGGGGAGTATCAGGGAATCCCCAGCACGGGGCAGGGTAAGGATGACATGGTGGCCTTAGGTCAGTCTATGCGTGATGAATACAAGGATCGTCATGAACTGGAAACAGAGAGGAAAGCTGATGAAGAAGAGCTAGCACAGCAATATGAACTGATAATACAAGAATGTGGCCACGGTCGTTTCCAGTGGTCCCTCTTCTTTGTGCTGGGAATGGCCCTAATGGCTGATGGGGTCGAAGTGTTTGTGGTTGGATTTGTGTTGCCCAGTGCTGAAACAGATATGTGTATACCCAATTCTGGATCAGGATGGCTTGGTAAGTAAAGTTTTTTTCTGTCTTTTTGCTTTTAAAATATTTGTTTACAGTAAGCTTAAATATGTGTTTTTGAACACAGAAACTTATATAAAAATATGTTTGTCTTGAATATAAATAAGAAATCCACAAATTGTTTTAATATTAATGTTAATTAACATTAATTAACATTAATAAAAAATTTATTGGATATTGTAATTTTATTTTCTAGGTGATTGGTTTCCTATTCAGACAGTAAATAAATCACTAAAGAGAAAGACTGCACAGTAAAACTTAAGAGGAGAGGGACAAATTTTGTTCTCATATACAAGAGTAGATGTCCAGACATACTGATTTAAAAAAGAAGTAAAACCGCAAAATGAGCCCACAGATGGAGAATAGAAGTCCTGCTGAAATTATATAGGTGTAATAAAGAGCAGATGATACAACTGTTTGGCAACACTTTCACACTGCATGTGAACCTGTCCAATGGTGGGGTGAAATTCAATCCAGAAAATGCAAAAAATTCCAGTGAAAATGCTATATAGTATAACCTTTCCCTCTTTTTGCTTTAGTCCTTTTATACCAGTGACTGTTCTCTAGCATCCAAAGAGAATAATGTCTACTTAGGGTCAGGGAGACAAAAGAATGAACAAGAGCCTGGAGTGTGCTTTTTGTGTCCATTCTGTTGATGGGGATGGTCCATGTCTCATCCTCTTGCCTGTTCCCTCCTGTGATGTGGGAAACAGGCTGTCTGAGCCAGCCTTGTGTGGCTTGGTGAGAGCAGCAGCTCTGCAATGAGGTCTATGCTTGTCTTCCCTGGACATACCTGGGCACAGCAGGTAAAACAAGGCTCTCATGGGGCAGAGCTATGAAGAAAAGGTGTAGAAATGGTTCCCCAAGGAAAAGGGAAGGTAGGAGCCTGGGCAACTGGAACAGAGAAGGAAATGGAATGTATGTTTGTGGGTAAGTGACTTGGGCCTGGAGACTATTACAGAAAAGGAGGACTTCTTGTAAGGTATTTAGAAACCTTTTTTTTTCTAGCAGATGTTCTGCTTGTACGCTGCATCTTTGCAGCACTTGGTTCTTTTGCAACAGATCTCATTTTAGCTTTGCTTAGTTTCCTGACATATTGATACCAGCCGTTTGGCTCTCTGGGTTTCAATACAGTGGACTGCAGTCTCCACCAGTTATATCTCTAAGCCTCCCTCCAGGTGACAGGATCATGAGCGGAAACAGGTGAGGAGTTCTCAGATGACTGTGTCCTTCGAGTCCTTTTTTGCCATTTGATCGTTTACTGTAAGAACTGCTCTGCCTATATATATACAGTGCAGAGATTAAACTTAAAATGAAGGGAAATACATTATTAAAGTTTTTATGGTTAAAGATTCTGAATGCAAATGATCTGTTTTGTACTGCTTGTTTACACAAAATGCCAACGCTGTATGTGTCAAGCTTGGACCTGTGAGCTTTCAGGTCTACTTCTTAAAGAAAGGTGAGAAACAAAAACAATGCAAGCCTGTATCAGAAGATAAATGTCAGTGAATCACTGCAGTCAATGACATACAGTGCATCTTAGAAAAGTAGTGAATGCCCAGCTTGAGTTTTTAAACATGATTTTGAGAACATCTTTAAAGTCAACACCTCAGTTTTTATAATTTTTGTAACTTTTATAACTTTTATATTGCTGGAACAAAAATTACTTACCTCAACCCCAGTTTTTAGTTCCCAATAAACCTTTTTGTTTTACCACATGCACCCTTCTCAACAAATGGAACAGTCAAAGTTGTCTTTGTTCTCCAGGACAATAAAACATAAGGGTAACCATCAAATCTCTCTCCAATTAATTCATATTGCATTGTATTTTCTACAAATAGTGTTCTATTTAAATAAGTGCATTAAGCATTATGAAGGTGTCTGGAATTGGGAGTGGGGAGTATTGTCCCCACAGTAGTAAGGGCCATGAGTATTCACATCCACCTCCGGGGGACTGACCCATGTCAAAAAGGTTGGGGATTTCCTTGTCAGTAGAGTTCTTATGGTGCTGCCTTGAGATGTATTGGAATAACTCTGTAAATGTTTAACTAAAATTCAGCACAGAAATTGTTAAATACCTCATAGTTACAAGTATGAATGTATGTGTGTGTGTGTATGTGTATAAATGATGCTTGTTGACAAAATTAAGGAATTAAGGTAACAGCTCTGGAAAACTCAGCTGTGCTACTAATGTATTCTCATGCCTTAAATACAGAAATTGTAATGTATCTTCCTTTTGCAATAATACAAAACTAGCCTCTGTGTTATGGTACTAACAAAAAAATAATGATGTTCTAAAAGATTAACATACAAAAGCAGGAAAGAACAAAAATAAGCAATTTCTTTCCCAGTGTGTATTGAAGGCATTGGAACACGTGACTGTTTTATCACTAACTTCACCAAGAAAAAAAATTACTTGCCCCTTTTTACTAGAAATATATCACAAGCTGCAAGTCATCAGTACACCAATGCACATATTGCTTATAAACAGAGTAGATATACTGCTTGCAGACAGCATAACCTTAATTCTAGTGATACAAAATATTCATTGTAGCAGTGACTGCTTATTGAAAGCATTTTTATGTTGTCATAACCGGGCCCTCACAATACTTTAATTATTTTGTGCTTGTGATTTCACTTTATAATTACATCCTAACTGGGGTGTTCCAGACAGGCAAAATTCTTTTTTTCATTATTAGAATCCCATAATCCAGAAGGTTCTAATGTTGTTAGAATATTAAAGTCATAGGACTAATGCTAACAGTTTTAAGGTAAAATTAGTACACATACACAATATTTATTTTTCAGGTGATTTTCTAGACTGTTAAGATACACACTAAGAACATCTTAGTTTGTCTGTGAAAAAGCATTCACTGATTTGGTTGTAAAAACTGATTTCTCATATATCATGCCATGATAGTTTACTAAGGAACATGAGCTACTTAAAAACATGTGATGATATTCATTGAGCCTACCTGTTGCATTATTTATTTTTTTTTAACTGACTTTCACAAAGACAGTTTCCCAAAATCCTTCCATATTGATCCTTGAATGAGATTGAGATCACTGTTTATTGATCACCAGCAACATTTCAGAGCCTATAAAGTCACGTAACAAGTGTGCTGATGTCATGAACTAATCTCAAGTTATCTTTTGAATTAAAAAAAAAAAACAATACTTTTTCACCTCAAGTAAATTATTTTCTTAAGAAAAGGGAAGTTGACTAGCTTCAATTCTCCAAGATTATAGTGACATGTCACTAAGCATGAGAGAAAGGTGGCCCTGCTGTATATATAACTTGGCTGTACTTACCAACACCTGCATGTAAGTGGGTTCACACTGAGCTCTTGGGTTCTGGCACCGATGAGGCAAGACTGTACCTTCACAAGACAGGTTGTAGGCTCAGGACTAAAGATGTTCTAACTACTTTCCTGTTTGCATCTTATCTCTTTGGTTTTATCAGTCAGAAACAGACTGATTTTTAGTTAATTATCTGGGCTCTGATTTGGGTATAGTTTTCTACCTAATTTTTCTCTGTCTTTGCGTTCAGATTGGTCTTTGCATTCAGATTGTTCTTAAGTTTTACTGTGTGGTGGTTTTTTCCTGTAAGATTTATATTATGGCATTTTCTTTCCTCAGCATCTCTGTATCTGAAATACTGAAACATAGTTTTTCCTAAGCTAGGCAAAGCTAGCCTTTCCCAGCTCTATCTCTCCAGGATGCCACGCCACTCCTGACCATCCTGTCACTGGTTCTCCCAGTGAGACCTGTAAGTGCTAAGCCTTGTCTAGGACCCTTGACAGTTGCAGTGCTCTCACCATTGTTAGCAGTACATACAGGCTGACTCCTGCTCAGCTGGTCCATGAGGCCACTCTTCACAGCATCAGTTGGCACATTCCTTAGACAAACACCTCCTTCCTCTTTTTGTGCTTTATCACGGAATCATAGAATAGTTTGAGTTGGAAGGGACCTTTTAAACATCATGCAATCCAACCCCCCTACAACGAGCAGGGACATCTTCAACTAGATCAGGTTGCTCAGAGGCCCGTCCACCTCAATATTAGGAAAAAATCATCTGAACATCTCAGGATTTAGTGATTATCTTCAAACCTTTTATGTTTATTTTTTGCATGTGTCCAACAAAACCTGAAAACTGATTAGGCACTCTTAATCACTGATTGCCATCCTTTATGGAGGCCAGTTGTTCCTCAATGATCTCTACTAGTCTCTTTGGTCTGTTTTGCATCCCTGTATGAAGTTTAGACAGAATGGTTTCTTGAGAGTGAATAGTCTTCTACTCTTTTCTGTCTTACCATTGTGCTAACCAATGTGTTAGTCAAGACATTGATACAGGTCCATAGAAAATACACTAAAAATAATTTTTAAAGACATTCTTAGCTGATGAGTCAGTCATACAGACAGTTTCTTCCATCTAAAAAACACAACTGTTGTGGTAAATCACTGGACTGATAATGCAGGTGCTGTTAATATAAATAGCAACAAACAGCTTACCTTGAAAATGAAAGTATTTTCTGTAACCCCGTGTTTAGTGTCAAATAATACCTTGATATAAGGGTTTTTTCTCTGTTATTTTCTGAATTTAATAATCAAATTTTGTGTAGTATTTATAGAAAGAAAAGTATCATAGACGTAACTAAATCTTTTGGGCAGAAGTTCTCAGTCTGAGACAACAGCCTACCAGTTCTACACTAATTACTAACTTGCACATTAGCTGTTTTAATAACAGTGCTTCCCATGCCTAACCTGTTTTAAATCCTACCAAACATAACCAGAGTAATTCTAATCCGCACAGTTCTTTCTCTTTACATGAGAAGTGCTCTCCAGAGGTTTGGTATCTGATGCAATGTGCTTATAAGCTCTGCTAAGAATGCCAAATGACCACTGATTTTTTCCACCTCTTAGTTTAAAGAAGTACCGGCTTGCCAGATCCTTGCTACTTAATTTGATTCTGGTTTTACAAGGATCGTTTTCAACAACTTTATAACGAATACTTTCCTTGTATGAATGACAACTACAAGTCCCTCACTTGGGACAGAATAACTCAAATCACTGGTACAGGCTAGTCGCTGAAATGCTGCACAGGAAACAGCTCTGCAGAGGGATCTGTGGTTTTTAGTAGGAAGCAAGTTGACATAGTGCAGCAGTGCCTTGCAGCTGCATTGACAAATGTGACTAGTAAGCAGAGAGGACTGATTACTTTCCAGTCTCAGTACAGTGAGCCCATGTGTTGGATTCCCTGTCCTGTTGTGGAGCCACATGGAAAGAACAGATTAACAAAATCAGACAAATTTAGTAGAGGACCAGTAATGTGACAAGAGGAGTGGAATACACAGTGTATAAGAAGAAGCAAAAGGACCTGGTCTTGTTTAGCATGGAGGAAAGAGGTCAATCTCTCTGTACTATTTGGCAACAGAATTGAGAGAAGCTACAGTGAAGGTGGATTAAAATTTTTCTCAGAGGAGCACAAGAGGTTAGAAGTTGCAATCAGGAATTGTCTGGTACTATGAAAAAAGTTCAGAGTGAGGTGGTCAACCACTCGGAGATGTTGCATAGAGAAGCTGTGGGATATTGGGAGATTTTCAGAAGTTAACTGAAGGCCTGAAGCAAAGTAATCTTGCTCTGAAGGTAACCCTGCTTTTAGTAGAGGTCAGACCAAAGCTCTTCAAAAGTCCCTCCCAAACAAAAATTTTCTGATTTCATAAATGAAAAAATAGTTGTCTGCAAATGAATGATATTCCACCTACCTATGACTAAAACACATGCTCCAACTGTCACACTTCAGTAAACTTTTAAAGGAAAGGGGGGGTTAGAACTCATGGATTGTACATAGGCTTGCTGTTTCAAACACAGACTAGTGTCTAAATTAATTTAGGCAAAATCATATAGCTTGAATTATTTGTTCTCCTCCTGAGATCTGGCAGAAACCTGGAAGCATGTGACAAAATGCTGGTGAATAAAGGGCTGCAGGACCTGAGTTTGACAGGAGTATTTTTAAAATATTCATGCATCTACATGCCTGGTGGGATTATTTACTGGTTAAGAGGTTTGAATTTTAATAGATAGTCTCAAAACTGTCCTTACACCACAGTGAGTAAAATGCCTTCTGCTGCCATAAGTAGTTATCTGTGTTGTCTTTTTTTGGTGAATATACGTACAGATCATTAGAGAGGGATGAGGTTTATTGTATGTTTTTGCATAAAGTACGGCGGGAGAAGGTGAGTGTCTTCTGGTTATATTCCAGTTATTAGTATGGTACTGCATTTGTCATGACATAATACATCACGAGTGACATAAAATAAGGGAAACCCAGGCTCTGTTACTCTATCTTTTACTGTTATGTTGAGCTAGTAGATGTACTGTTAGACACTTGAAAATTCCAGGGGAAAGTATTTTTTTATTATAGAAAGCATGTTAAGATTTTTGTTTAAATTATTTTATTCAGTCCTTAAAATATTTTATTCATAAATAATTTATTAATAAATTATCTAATTTATTTTATTCAGTGCTCGGGAAAGAGATTTATATGTAATTTTTTAATGTGGACACTTGGCCAAGGTATACATTTTATTCAAGAGGGCACAGATATCAAAAAAGTTAGGTACTTATATATGATCTGGTATATATTCACAAGAAAAGCATCTAGATAAAGAGTACTTACTGGAGCCATATCAGACCTTTGTTTGTGGGGAATCCCACTGAAATAACAGTGAGAGTCTGTTGCACTTATAGTTAATAGTAGCAATAAATCTTTAGCAGCAATAGAAATATTTAGATATAGAGCTGCAGTCATTGAAATGCATTCCAAATATTCCAGACCAAGGTGAAAATTGGTCTGTAGGATTAATGTCTTACTCCTTCAGAAGGAGATGCCAGAAATACAAATGCCATCATGCATGCTGTTCACCTTTGCTACAGTTCAGTTCCCTTGCAATGACATTATTAAAGTCCTCCCACTGCAGTGCTTTTTGCCACTTGCCTTCTAAACACAATTATTTGAAGGAGAAAAATTACGAGACAGACCCTTATTAATTTCTAAGTTGTTACAATATATGGACCAGTGAAAACTGTGGTCATGGCTGGTTTTCTTTTCGGGTGGGGGGCGGAAGAAGGGACAGTGGAGGGAATATGCAATGTGATTTTGTCTCTTAGGAGCTGAACTAAACCTGTATCGTGTGTGTGGAACATCATGGACCTGTCATGAGACAGGAACTGGGAGCACAGATTTGAACCATTAATAAAATACGGTGTACTCAGTCCCCTGTGCTGGTGCATGCTCCAATTGTAAGCCACTGTCTAGGGTGAGTCATAGCTGCCTTCCTTTTCTGATTATGATGTTGTTCCCAAGCCACCTTATTGAAGCCAGTATTAAGAGGGTGAACAGGCCCATTTCAAATGTTTTTCCTCTTCCAGGTTGTTTCTGCATGCAGCTTTACAGCAAGGACCTATAAGGATCATTGAGTCCAACCCATTGTCTTGCTCAGGACAGCCCCAAAAATCACACCATGAGCCTGAGACCATTGTCCAAACACTTACGGAACTCTCTCAGGCTGGTGCGGTGATCACGTCCCTGTGGTGCCCAACCACCCTCTGGGAACAGAACATTTTCCTGATATCCAACCTAAACCTCCCTGGCACAGCTTCATGCCACTTCCTCAGGTCCTGTCCCTTGTCAGCAGAGAGGAGATCAGTGCCTGCTCCTCCGCTTCCCCTTGTGAGGAAGTTGTAACTGCAGTGAGGTCTCTCCTCAGACTCCTTCAGGCTGAACAGACCAAGTGACCTCAGCCACTGCTCGTACGGCTTCCCCTCGAGGTCCTCTATCATCTTCATTGCCTTACTTTGGACACTCTCCAATAGTTTAATGTCTTTTTTTTTGTTGTGGCACCAAGAACTGCCACCAGCAGGTGAGGCCACTCCAGTGCAGACCAAAGTGGGACAATCCCCTCCCTTTCCCAGCTGGCGATGCTGTGACTGATGCCCCCAGGACATGGGTGGCCCTCCTGGCTGCCAGAACACTGCTGACTCACGTTTAACTCCCATATCCCTTTCCAAGAGGCTGCTTTCCAGCCTCTTGTACCATTTATTTGCACAGAAGATTAAAGTTAAATAATTATTGCTTGTAGCATTCTTCAAATCTCTGTCTCAAGAGATTGATTTTGTCTAAAATAATCTGAAATCTTTGGGCTGTTTTTTGCTCATGACAGGTTATTTTCTGGATGTACCTATCCGATCACAGATCAGTAATTTTACCATTTATATCAAATGAATTTATAGTCTTACAAAAATGGCCAAAAGAAGAAATTGCTTCCCAAAGGAAAAGCCTGAGGGTCATGTTGATTTCTCACACTTAATTGGCTGTCGCCTTCACTTTTTCCTCCCTCTCTCAACTGCCATGGGATCCCTCATTGACAATACATCACTTCTTAAATCAATGTGTCAAATAGAGATTTTTAGCCAAACTGAACATTTAAAATAGGATGGTGCACTCTTCCAAGTCTCTGGTTAATTCTGCAGCAGAGTTTAGTTATAATCTGCAAGCTTTCACTTTTTTTTTTGTGTAGCTTTGAATTTTGCATCTTGCATCAAATGCTGAGCTATGAAATGAAAGAGGGAATGTATGAGTTCCCTCTCAAGAAGAAGAAATATTTTCACAGAGAAAGTGTTAATGAACTTCGTTAAGACATAGAACAAACGTAATTTAATGGCTTGTCGTCACGTCTGGTAAATATCGTCCTATACATTTAATCCTTGAATTCAATCAATCAAGGACTTCAGAGGCTGTCAAAGTTTGATTTGTCTTTTTATCTTACACTATCAGTATTTTGAAGAATTGAAAGAAAATTGTACATTATTATAGAAACAGTTTCAAATAACTTCTTATTCTAGACTTTTGGCTTAAGGGAGTGTCAGTGCTGAAAAGTATGAAACACAATTTTTAAATCTGCTCTGGCTGCATTTTACTGCAGATATAATTCTTTCCTAATGATGGGTCTATCAATTCTCACTGTACATACTTGTTTCACTTGTTTGAAGTATCAGTTTATGATTGTTTCAAATGTATGGAGTATCACTATTTTCATAGCTGATGCAGAATCAAAGTGGTGGTTATACAATATTATACAGTAAATTCTTACACAAAGGAATAGTACAGAGTAACTGCTAGAACAGATACATGAGTATGACATATGTACGTTTTTAAAAATCTTCTCTTCATGAAAATATTTGTTATTTGCGTGAATATAATGGTAAGCTATAATGGTAGTTAAAAACCTGTCCAGGATACCATGATTTACTGACATTAATAATAAAGTTTCTTGATTGCATTCGTTCTTAATCATTTTTCAATGTTTTATCAGCCCTATACAGAATCAGAAGTCTTGATATAAGGGAACAATATAAATGTACGATTTTGTAGTTTCACATGCTATTAACGGGACACAGGAGTCTGGGAGGAGTTACTCACAGATTTATTACGTGAGCAGAACCATGGGTAACTTAAGGAAGTTCTGTACCTTTTTTTTGGTTTTTTTTACTAAGGAATCTTAGATTTTACGCTCAGAGCAACTCTACTTACTACTCACACTGCTAGATGGGCACTTCCCATACCGCCAAGTGGAAAATGTTGTTCCCTGGCTCTGCTAAACCTATGACATTTTTACCCAGCATCTACCACTCTGCTCCAGCTAAAGCAGAAAAACCCAAGAGGTTTTGATGACACATTACATATGTCAAGTTATTCTAAATTTTCTTTACAAATAAACTTTACTCAGGATCAACATGTAATGGACAGTGTTTTCAAAGACTCACAGAAACCTGTTTAACAGGCAGAAAAGTGTTTTTATATAACTTGGGTTGAGAGGATTGTAGAAAGTTGGAAGAGTACTGTAAAGCAGAAAAATTAAGAAAATGGGGTAAAGTAAATCTGGCTTTACATCCATAGTGTTAAAAAAGGTCTGCATTTTCAATGATAGGCAAAGATGGCCATTTGCAAATTTATTCATATCAGTCTATTTGGACTGAAATGATTTGCTTTATACTGGCAAGAAGTGGAGAGTGTTATATGAATTTGAGGGACTATAGATGAGTATAACCCATGTGATATGTGACTCTATTGTGCTGCCTATTACTTTTGTCTGGCATTTGTCAAACCTGCTCATTTTCACAGAGAACAAGTATTTTCCTAATCCATTAGAATTCAGGGCAATTTTCAAGGCTGGTTCTGAAGCTGCCACTAGCAAGTCTTGTTAAATGGTTATCATAAACTGATAGACGCAGTCATCTAAAAAATTTTCCATTTAGACCTTATAACAGTGCCTCCTGGTACTATTGTAAATACATAACTTAAAAGCCTTTTTAGCTTCACCAGCACCTGCAGGTGTATTGGCAGCACACAGAAGATTATTCTGATCCCTTATTCTTAATTCTGACATCGGATTATTTAATCTGTTTCACTGACTGTAAACTGGAAAGCAGAAAGTAGATGTGGGATGGAAGTTTCCTTTTTCACTCTCATGCAGCTCTGATGCGCTAGGTGAGGTAGACCAGGTATCTTGTCAGACACTTTGGGAAATGTGAGCGTTTCAGGCTATTACTAATTTTGGTAAGCTGTTTCTGAACAAGTTCAGCCTAATTCAATGTCTGTTTCTCAAAGCAAAAGGTTTGGTTAGGTTTTAGGGGTTTTTTTTCTTTAATTTTGTTTCAGGTTTCTTTTCTGTTTTGTTTTTTTTAGAGTATCTTTCCTTCCCCTACCCTTCCAGTTCATTGGAAAAATGATGGTAACAGCGACTGTATGGATGAAATAAAATAAAAAGAAGCCATTTTCTCCCGTTTACAGGGAAAGGAGTTTACTTCTGCACTGGGATATAGTTACAGAAAAGAGACTTAATGGCTGATTAAACACTGGAGAGAAAACCAATGGCTATCTTAAATATTGAACAGAAACCACCAAGATTGTAGTTTCGTAAATTAGTTCTTAGTATCATGTGTTTTGATTTGCTGAGTTGGATGCATCTATTATTAATTTAGGTTTTTATACATTGGGATTTTTATTTTATTCAACACTAATTAAAAGTTACTGATATTCATGGGCTGTGCTCTGTTTAGAGCCAGAAGCAGGACTAGTTGAATAAGAAATTAATATTCAGGCAATTAAACATGTGGCCAAAATGAACAGTTTTGATATGAAATGAGATGATTCATGTAGATGACTGCATGGGCAATTTAAAGCTTTAGTGAAATACATCTTTTGGCTTTGAAATTTAATTAATCCTAGCTCATTGCACAGTGCTATGCACTGTTCAAGCATATCCAGCATTTATAATCATTCTGATTCTCAGAACTGCCATGGAAGTGCATTTCAAATTGCAAAGTCACAGCAATTTCTACCATGACAGGGTCAATTCAGAGATGGACAAAGAGTGCATTGAATTTAGCATCTAAATCTGAGAGCAGAAAAATCCAGAAGAACCTCCACAGTTGCAGTGGGATAAAACAGGAATTAGGGGGGCTAGGACAGCTTAACTAGGTGTGTTTCATCCAAAGCTTGTCTGTTAGGATTTTCTTGTTAGTGCCAGAGGGAATTGTTGGATCAAAGGAAAAGATAATGTGAAAATAGTATGTTCAATGATAGCACCTAGAGAATCTGTCAACAGCTTCACGTCATCACCTGGGATTACCCAAGCTTATGTTAATGTCTGTGCTCTATATATTGCATATTGGTAGCTACCAGCTTGTAAAATATTGTTTATATGGGAAGAAAAATACCATGTATTGGTTGGTTTTCACAGTTCCATGCCGTTAAATTTGAATGTTGATTGACTATGTGTGTTGAAAGTAGCAAGGAAATAGTGCTCTAGTCTTTTTTTCTATAATGTACTCTTGGTTTATCTAGCCAAGTAATGGCTTTATGAAATAGCACTGTGCTGCTGTTTCCTGAAATAATGACTATCCGTATCCAGTTTATAAATTATTCCAACGAAGAAATGGCATAATCCTGATCAATTTTTAATTCTGATAAATCTGTTATGGAATAAATAAAAAATATGCTAGCATCTGGTAGAAGATAATACTTTTTTTAAAGACTTAAGTTATTGACATGGTAACATTTTAAAAGTAGAAGTTATGATGACAATGTACTGCTGCCTTATCAGAAAATGCAGCTGTGAAGAAAATTCCTCATCCTAGCAAGCAATCTATTGCCTGTCACAATCTCTGCAGCTACTGATCTTCTTCTATTAATTCATTAATTTATCTAATTTGGATATGAGGATAAGCAGAAGCAGTTATTCCTTTTGTTATTATGGTGTTTCAATTAAAATAATATCTGAGTACACAAGAATGTGTGTTACTAATGAAATAGTACTCTGAAACTGAGTATTATTTCATTAGCAAAAAAAAGTATCAGCACAGCTGGTGGTGTAAATTTTAGATATATTATTAGGTGAATGTCACTGGAACTGTAAGGAAAGTTACTAGCATACAGAAATGTAGAACAAGAAAATATGATCTTTTTCAAAATGAACTGATAATATTAAGGTCGAGAGCTATACCACCTTGCTCTGCACTAAAAATGTAAACTAGAATTAGTCTCATTAGCCAAAGGAGAGGAAACATGGGAGCAAAATGCCAATTGTTTCATGATGGAATTAAATTGAGCCTTATGCCAGAAGCACTGCAGGTTGTAAGTCTCACAATTGAGGAACAGCAAACAAACCAAAATTAGGCATATTAGGCACATAAATACAATATGAGGATGCCAGAGAAAACAAACAAAAAAACTCCTTTAATAACTGAGTGAAATTTGTGTGAATGATTGTTGTGGACCCACTGATTTTCACACGGACAGTATTTCTGTTACAGGACTAGCAAGGTTTTGATCAAACTTTTCCAGCAATGAGTTTTCGTCTTTGTGATTTCCCTCAGGGTGGATCCACACTGGAGTAGATTCCTGACTTGGAAATACAGACAAGTTGCTTTCCTGGGGAAAAAAGGAAGTTGTTTGGGGGGGGTGTTGTTGGGTTATTTTTGGTTTTGTTTTCTTTATTTAATGCAGAGCATAGAACACTTCTCTTCTCCTTTTCTTCCAAGAAAAAAAAAAATTCTTGGCTCGTATTTGACCTTTGGAAGAGTATCTGATCAGTTTAGGTAGCCATGCCATCAGATAGTTCTTACTTAAGTCTCAATGTTAAAGTGAGACAAAAAAATTGTAGGTATTCTTCAGTCTAGATTTTTGGCAACATAAAATTATGTATTGTCAAATTATGTCTTGTATTAGGTTCTTTCTGCTTTCTAAATATGCCAGAAGTCCTATCCACTTAATTTCAGTTGTTTTCCAACTATCTTGGAGGCTCCATACTAGCTTCTATTATCTACTTCCCTTTTCGAGTTAAGTTGTCTGGAAAATTTGGGCTTGATTCTTTTGAAAAGGAAAAACTATGGAAGAAACACACAGTTTTGTGTTCTTTTTAATTTCCATTTAATGTTTGTACTATTTCAGGCTATATATTTTGTTTTGTGTTTGTGACACTTCTCTTTAGAACTACAGTACTAGGCTCCCTCACAATAATTTTCCTTTTACTAAATCAATCATCAAATTATGCCTTTCATATTTTGAATTGTTTGTGCTGCTGATAATTTTTTTTTCTCATTATCTTAAAGATCATAAGGAGGTTTGCATGAAGAACTGCTGAGTTACTTGTTCTTTCCTTTTCCTGGGTATGCTGGTCAGCTGAGTATGATATTAGTTTTGCTTGTCTTTGCTTTAAGTTCCATTTTCTCGATTTTCATGGTTGAGGTCCTGTATTGCAGTTCATCAGTATTGTTTGAGAACAGGATCATTTTGTGTGAACTCCAGATAGAGTTAATTTGATTTTTATTTATATGGAATTTCTGGGTTGGTATTTGACTGAATGTCATCAGATGTTTTGTAGGCATATTTGAAAGTGGTGCTTGGGTTTAGTGAGGGTTTTTTTGTTTCTTTGCTTGTTTAGAGTTTTTACCTACTGATGGAGCAGAGGGGCTATTTCTTGTATTGTTTTAAATTGATTGCAGTGAGATATCAATTGTATGATATGTATTTTTTGTAGTTTGTACATCAGAATATTTCCCTGAGTTGTTCTCTTGCATAAATACTAAAGAACGAGAATTTTAGAAATAAATAAATAATTTTAAAATTTTGTCTTGGGTTGAAACAATATTTTTAAAATTTTTTTGCCTTCATGAAAACACTAACATTTCTGTAATGCTCAACATGTTGAAGAGGAGGAGAAGAGGTTGTCTTTTCTTTTTCCAGTGGTGTCACTGGAATTTAGTCTTTTCATTTTTGTGAATTTATATCTTCCTTTAGTTATTATGGAGATAAAGTTGTCCTTTTTTACTGACTGTGAAACATATCCAGAATGTGTTGGGAACTAAGCAGCTAAAAATATATGCTAAAGCAAAATGGTCTGTCATGCAAAGGCTTGTCACTTTGGAATTATTACTATTAGAGAGCTTAGCACAGGGGTTACTCAGCTGTAATTCACACTTGAAGGCCCGAGAATCACTGCAGCGTGATTGGTGCTGGAAAAACTTCTCTATTGAGAATGGGGAGCTTCAGCATTGATTTTAAAATAGCTTTATACCTTTCATGTATTTAAACAGATAAACCCTATTACACTGATTTCTAAAAATAATTCTAATAATGCGAGTGAAACTTGATTGTTTGTAAATTACAGTAAGCCAAAGAGCAAAAAGCTTAAAAATAAGTGTGTAATTAAGCATCTGCACTAAAGATTATGAAATTTCATATTGAAGCCTGTCTGCAGTTGCCTTGAAAGGGAAGGCAGGAGGAGTGGATTAGTCTGAAAAGTAGTAATAGAAAAAGAGCCTGATATACTGTAGCATTTGGGGGATTTGCATACATTGTATATTATTAGTTAAGAGAAGTCATTTAACATCTAGAGTTAGGACGCAAAATGATTACTGTGAGAAACGGCTAGCATTTAGATGAAGGAAATCCAAGGCTTGAGAAGTCTTGAACTTGCAAAGACTCATGCAAAAATTTCGTTTTAGTTAATATGGTGTCTCTTTCACATGTTTGTTGGAAAACAGTACTTATCAGCTTTTTCAGATGGCTGAACAATTTGTGTTTTACTTTAACCACTTAGATCCACACATTAAAAATTTACCATTCTGTGTATATAGAGCGTGTTGTTTCACCACAGCAAGAACCATTTAGAGAAAAGAAGAAATAGTTATTACAGAGAAATACTAGTTTGTGGTAGTTCTTAATGTATGACTATTGCAGCCACGGTACATCTGAGGAGATGAATAATATTAAAAATAAGAAGTGAAGATCCAGTATACTAAATCCATAGAAGACTGCAAAGACAGGGTCTGTAGAAAATTTGAGTTCTTTTGTCAATGCTGGAGTTATTACAGCTTTCTTATATTTGTTGTCTTAATGGATAAGTGTTTGCCTTAATTACCTTTCATTGCAAACATTTAATTAGAGGTTATGTTTGTATGCTGCATAGGTTGCTACTATTTTCCAAGTCTTTTCTGATCGATGAAACTATTAACAGATTATAATTAAATACAGGTGTAGCGGGTTCAATTCAAAACTAGGTGGAAACACCAATTAAGTGTAGTGGTTTAGTTCGAAATCCATTGCTTACTTATTTTCCTTCTGTGAGATAAGGATTAGGAGGAAGCAAAGAAGGCCCAAAACTTTAAAGAATATTAAGAAAAACTTTGTTAACAGAACTAAAAGCAAAAATCGTAAGAGTCAGAATAAACCTTCAGAACACTTCTCTTCCCCCCAACTCTTCTTTCTTTTCCCTCTGACACTGTAAAGAGACAAAACTTGGGCTATTTTTTCAATCAGTTTACCACCTCTATAATAGTTTTTCTTCAGTTCACTTAGGGAGAGGAGTCTCTCTTGCTATGACATGGAGATTTTCTCCACAAGAAGCAGTTCTCTCGTGGCTTCAACGTCATAGCGAAGTCAGCTGCCCGGGAAGTGGTTCTCTGCTCGCTCTGTGAAAGTCTCCTCCCTTGACTTACAGCTTTCCCNGCAAAGAAGGCCCAAAACTTTAAAGAATATTAAGAAAAACTTTGTTAACAGAACTAAAAGAAAAAATCGTAAGAGTCAGAATAAACCTTCAGAACACTTCTCTTCCCCCCAACTCTTCTTTCTTTTCCCTCTGACACTGTAAAGAGACAAAACTTGGGCTATTTTTTCAATCAGTTTACCACCTCTATAATAGTTTTTCTTCAGTTCACTTAGGGAGAGGAGTCTCTCTTGCTATGACATGGAGATTTTCTCCACAAGAAGCAGTTCTCTCGTGGCTTCAACGTCATAGCGAAGTCAGCTGCCCGGGAAGTGGTTCTCTGCTCGCTCTGTGAAAGTCTCCTCCCTTGACTTACAGCTTTCCCCACAACTGTTTTTGAGGGTTCAATCTTTAGCTAATGGGACCCCATTTTAAGGATGAGCTGTTCAGAAGCAAAGGTTCTCTTCATCTATCTCTGGGATCATCTTCATCTCTAGGAACAGAGGTCTTCTTCTTCCCTGGGGGGCAAGGGTCTTCACTTCATCTCTGCACTTCTCTCTATTCAAGCTTCTTGTTAGATCACAGCCACTTCAACATTTGCTTGTTTCAGCACAGGTGCCTTTGCCCATGGTTGCAATTTGAACACTCCACCCCCCATGCTTTTCATGAATTACAGGGGTATTCTGATGTATCATAGTCCATCACATATCCTTACAAAAGAATTCCAGCTCCTAGCTTTGAAGCATATCCTCTTTCTCCTCTCTCTGGGCTTCGGCTCTTCCTTCTTCACTGACTTTAGTATCTCTATGGTGTTTTCTTCACGTGCCTTCACCTTTCCCTTTCCTTTGACTCAGGAGAAGATTGATATCTGTAGGTTTCATCTGTTCTGGGGAATCTTACAGCACTGAAAGAGTTAATCTTACCCGGGCCTTGCATCTGGAATTTGTCTCTCGATGTTGGTCACATGAGCTCTGCCAGGCAGCGGCTGGAGCTCTTTCGGGTGTAGAATTTAATTTTCGACGGCTGCAGTGGGGGCTGCTCCGACAGGGCAGGAGCAGCTGCGGCTTTAGCCGAGCTGGGCCGTGTGGGGCAGGGTCGGGCCTGGCCCCGCCGGGCCGCACTGGCCCCCCACTCACCTGTCCTAAAGACGGAAGCAAGACAGCTTTCCCAGCTTTTGTTCATTCTTAAACGTGGTTCACGGAGGCGTGTCAAGCTTTCTTAAGTAGCTTAACAGAGTTGTCAATATTCAAACTAGCCAGCTGATTGGTTTTGTCGGGTGTGGAGAAAGTGGTCAGTAGCTCCAAAAAAATCACTTCTGTGGCTGGTGGATTTCTCCCTAACTAAAAACCAAGCTATGCTAAACCACAACAACAAGTCTGAAAGACTATCATGTTTAAAATCCAAATATACAGTATTACCAGGGTTAAAACAAAGATAAAGCAGGATATTCTTATTCTTATATTCATTATGCTACTTATAGTCATTGCAGTCTTTCACTACAAATTGTTATATTCTAAACAATAGCATATGGGAAAATCCTAGTACTAGTAAAAAAACCCCCACTCATTACGAGATAATTCTTACAATAAGTGTTTTACTTCTTACGGGACTGCCTTAGCACCACATTTATAATTGCTTTTTCCAAAATATAAATAGTATTTTAATCTTATTTTCAAAGTGGTTTTTATAATGTGATTACTTTCCCTGGCTGTATGAAATGCATTCCTCATTCAGACAAATGATTTAAACAACACAATAGGAAAAAATCAGCTTCATGCTGTTTTTATAACTGATTTATAATAGGTGTGTTAATGCAAAAACCTAATCAGGGAGCCCCATAGCCTCTGAGTCTCTCTGTTGCAAGGAAATCTGACTTTACTTTCATTGCTGTATTTTTTCCTGATGAAATATACTTACAAAATGATTTCTCAGAAGGTTTTGTCTATCATTTAGATACCAGGCTATGAATTACAACAGATACCAACAAGTAAAAAGTGGCAGCATAAGGGGTAAAATACTGCTTAACTGAACCTAAGTGACTGATTATGCATTTAGTGTTATGTCATTGTTTAAATTGTCCATAACCAGCATTTGGATACCGAGGGAGTTCTTGTCAGCTGCTTTGTAAGGCTAAACTGTTTCTAGCAGTCTGAAAGATGCTGTGTGCACATCCATTTAAAAAATATCTAGCCACCTGGTAGCCAAAGTGTGTGCATAGTGCAAAACAATTCCAGACTCAGGTTCCCTTGTCTGAAGAGGATGTAAGTGTGTATTATATACATTTGTACAGTGGGGGAAAATCATTGTAGTATGTAAGATTTCTGCTGTGGAAAGGAAATATAGGTTTGTTAAAACTTGGCAGAAGAACAATAAAAGAGATGATTTATTTTAGCATAGTTTTTTCAGCTGCCATTTACCTCTTCTCAGTGCTTTTCCATAAATTGATGGAGTTTTATGTTACATGTTACCTTGTGGGGAAAATCCAAGACATACGATACAGATATCATTAGAAGTCTTTATGTTTTAAAATATTTTTAAAAAATGTTTAAAAATCAGACTGGATGTCAAACCAGTGTGTTCCTTCTACTGTATTAGCTGATTCCTTTAGAGGCATGAGTGTGTTGTACTAAAAAGAAAAGGAAATGCAGCCGGTCTTGTGATCAGTAGTAGCTGCTCAAAGAGGGAGTACCACCCTCAGCATCACATGCTAGATTGACATCTATATACATACGTGTACACCCATCAAATTATTAGTTTTGTGATCAGTCTTTAAAGGCAATGGGAAAAGAGACCAAGGTCTGACCAAGAACATGGTTTTTAATTTTTACTTGTATGAATTTATGCAAAATTTAATGTGTGAATTATGAATGATGTACAAAATATTTAGTGTTATCCACAAGAGATTTATGTTCTGGCCAGTGGCATAACATAATAAACAAGAGCTACAAAGGCTGGAAAGGAAATGCTTATGATAATCTGATAATAATAAACTGATAATCTGATCTCATTGGTTACTTGCATTTCTTGGGTAGTTGTTCAGCTGTTTTAGGTGTTTATACTTAGAGAGCTCCTTTGACATTTGTCACTTTTATGACTTACTGTGAATATTGCTGCAGAGTAAAATGATCTTAAGGAAAAATTTGGAAGTTGAGAGGAAGGGGACTTCCTTTACATGCTGCAGGCAGGGTTTAAACAAAAGTTTACAGGGAGGGGAACCTCAATCTATCCCGCTCCTAACATTTTGATGCCACTGTCAACAAGAGATGCCCATAATCTGGAGAATGTTCAGAATCCAGCAGGTTTAAATAATGAAGAAGTTCTTCATTATGAAGGTAGTCAGGCACTCAGATTGTACAGAGAAGCTGAGAATGCACCATCCCCGAAAGTTTTCAAGGTCAGGTTGGATGAGGGTCTGAGAAATCTGGTCTAGTAAGGAGTGTCCGTGCCCATGGCAGGTGGGTTGGAAATAGGTGGTCCTTAAGGTTCCTTCCAACTCAAAGCATTCCATGATTCTATGATTCTCTTATTATAAAGAGAGACAGAAAATACAAAAAATAAGTAAGATGGGAGAATGCACCAAAACACATATTGTTGCTAGCTGCAGGAGGTTCAGGATGGAGGGGTTACAGATCTCTCATCAAGGAGAGGGTTTGTGCAAAGACTGCAAGGCAATTAGGAAAAAATTCAAAGTTAATATAATGGGAAAGAATAAGATAATGCAGCAGCTCAGAGAGCAGATTATTTATAGTAGTTTATTGACAGGATGACAGCATTATTTTTAGCAGCATCTTTTGAATGCTCTTTAGGAGAATTGCATCAGTATGAGAGTCCAAAACACAGTCCAGTGACCAAAGGATTTGTCATCTAAAAGAAAGGTTAAGGTTTTTAAACTCAAGACTTGGAAACATTTTTCTTTCATTGTTCAAAGTGTTTTGATATTTTTGTGCATCACAAGGAATGTAAATTGGTAAAGTTAGGATTATTTGCATAGAAATATTTTGAAGTTATCTATATAAAGAAATAAAAGGCTACTTAATTCACCTTCTCTGTTTCTGATATTAGACTATTGACTGGGAAAGCCCAATAATACTTGTACGGGAAAGAATGCAATGAATTTCACTGTAAGAATAAAAATTAACCATGTTTTTCCTTTTTAAAATCTGTCTGCTGGCAGCACAGCTATATAACTATTACATTCTTTCCACTGCTATTGACAAGCAAGCACCATCTAGCAGATTTGCTGGATGATGTTTCCAAACTGCTTATGAGCAGTGGTCCACCTGCAGCATGGTACAATAACCTTGACCACAAGAGAGATCTTAAAGCAGTTGAACAAATATGCTAAGTCACCCACCAATCTTTTTCTCTTTAAAACCAGAAAATACATTAGCCATGTGCATTTACAGAAAAATCTCAACTAGTGGAATAAAATTTCTGATCAGAATGAAAAAGCTATCCAATAAATGTCTGCTCCTAAACACCTCTAAACTGAAAAAGAATATTGTAATGTCTGTGTCCTTCCTGGGCTAAAGAAAGTCAATTAAGATATCTTAGTAATTCTGAAAATTCTGTATTTACCCACATTATCATCAGTATTCTTTGATGGAAGTCAAAGAACCCATCAACATCTAGAAAATATCCATTGACAAAAGTTATTTTAAAAAGACACTTAACTATTGTTCTTATGGAGTTTGCCGCTTTTGCAATTCTCCTGTGATGAGCAGCAATGGATCTGTTATCTTGTCCTAAGGTTGGATGGGGCTCTGAGAAATCTGGTTTAGTGGAAGATGCCCCTACCCATGGCAGGGGATTGAAATTAGGTGGTCTTTAATGTCCCTTCCAACCCCAACCACTTTATGATTCTGATTCTATAATCTTGTTAGTATACATTTAACACAGTGTGTATCCTATTTTAAAATATCCTATATTAAGTTATGTCTTATAAGGAAGTAGCAGTGGAAACTGCTTGTATGAAACATGAGAGGGAACAGGGACAATTTAGGGTGCATGTGACCCTGCAGGTGTCAGCACTTCAGATGTTACCATCTGTAATTCCAAGCACAGAAATACCGATGAGTAAACTCTATCCTGATATGCGTTTAACCAGCCCCAGGCATTTAAATGGGTTTTTTTCAGCTTCCTTTCCCATCCAACTACCTTCTGCAGGGCAGAGATGATTCTTTTGGAAGCCATAATTTTACAGCAATTAGAGTCCAGCAGAGATGCTGGAGAATTTGTCCATTCTTGAGACTAATCAAAAGGAGACACATAACAAGGATTTCTTCCAGCACATTTGTAATGAATTCCTGCTCTGAAGAAGATGTAGAAGATGGTAGCAATATGCAGGATAGATAAAACCTAACCTGGCCAGTTCAACAAGAAATTAAATGGAAAAAGAATTCCATGTATCAAACAAAATACAAACTTAATGGTTCTGTCCAAAGCTTGGGAATTACTTTTTCCTTCTGACAGTCTGCTCAATGTGTTGTACATCTTTGTCAAATATTCCACAGGGAATTTGGAAATGGAATTATGTACAGTGTGCTAAGATGTGACCAGTCAAATGTTAAATATTTCAACTTATCTTTCTGTGAGAAAGATAAGTACATGTGGAAAGCATTATTTATGTTTTTAAAAAATCACCCCAAATATTATTTTTTGCTATGTCATTTTAATAAATGTAGCTAAACTGTAATGTATCTATTCAAAATTATTGGGAGGGGCACAACAAAAAAAACCCCAAAACAAGTAGTCAAGAACATTACAGTGCTTTTTCTTTGAAAGAACATTGCCTTTTTAAATAAAGAAATAAAATTAAGTAGGAGGGAGAAAAAACCAATCAGGATGGATGTCTTTGGTTCTATAGATCTCAGGTGGGAAGTGTTTGTTTTGTAATCAGCTTTCTTTAGATTTAGCACATACTGCTCCCACTGTTTAATCCCCTGCAGGACTGCTCATATTCTAGAGATGTTCAGACAAATTGTATCTGTAGGGGAAGTTATAATTTTTTGCAATATTTAACATGAATGCATTTCATTACTGAGGAAATAGTGGCATTTTCTCCTCCTATTCAGACTTGCCTGTATTTATTGTTTTAGCTAGAGGCACCTTGTTTAACATTTATATTAAGCTTCAGTTTAGTATTTATATTAAGTGTGTCTGGTAACAGATGACAAAGACACAGTAGGAAATCTGTTCTCTCTAGGTACATTTGCAAAGATATGCATATAATTTCTATTCAGTGAGAAACTATAAAATCATCTGTATACGATTCTTTTTGTAAATATAGAAGGTTAACTGGTTTTGGTGTGGTCAATTGTGGTCAATTATGTAGCTCACAAAACATCTCTTTTTTGTATTTTTGTGTATTACAGGTAGCATAGTGTACCTTGGGATGATGGTGGGGGCATTCTTCTGGGGAGGCTTGGCAGACAAGGTGGGAAGGAGACAATCACTCCTGATATGCATGTCTGTCAATGGATTCTTTGCCTTCCTTTCATCATTTGTCCAGGGCTATGGCTTCTTCCTCTTCTGTCGCTTGTTTTCTGGATTTGGGTAAGCTTCTCTGGTTCTGTTCATTTTCACAATTCTGTGTTTTAATAAAACTTTCCTGTTTGCAAAAGCACATTATTTAATGTAGAAATACAGTCTGTGTCAGGGGGTGAGAGAATTAAGCAAGGTAGCTACTACACTCCTAAATAGCAATTTAAAGGGGAAGAATAATGATATTAGGAGAAAGAAAGATTGAAAACTGTGAGACTGAGTTTGTTCTTGAATTGGAAAGCATTTGTTTTGTGAACTTGATCAACTTGCTTAACTCTTTTATGCCTCATCTTCTTTATGTACACTACCTTGTTCAGTCAGCAAAATAACACTCTCCTCACAGGTGTACTCAAAGATTTTGGTAATATTTGTAAATTTCCAAATGTCTTTGTGTGCACAATATTCTTTATAATAGCATTGCATCAGGATAGTAAAATTTAAAACAGGGTCCTAAACCGTCCCAAATGTTACTGTTCTCTCTGAAAGTATCGTGTTTGTGGACCTCTGTTTTCTTTACTTTTCATTGAAATAACTTCTCAGTTGTTGGAAAAGTTTCAGACATTTCAAATGGTTGATTAAATTTATAATTTTAAACTTTTATGAGCAGAGATAGAGATACATTAATAAGTTACTATGACAAAGCTTCTACCTTTACTGTACCCTTGGATAAACAAGAGCTCTGCTCTGCAGAGTGCTTAATTTAGCACTTCTGATCATTGCTTGGTTCAGATTAAGATTCCTAATTACAGTTTCAATTCAGACTACTATCAGTCTTTAGTATGCTGAATAGGCAGGATCTGGCAAGAGCACTGCAGCAGTGTTACAGTCAAGTACATGAACTCCACTGCTTGTATGGTTTGTGGCCCTTATGTTATGTAGCCATGGTTCAGCAATGCAACTGTGTGAGGTTTGTGTTTTTAGAAATCCTTTGAACTTGTCTGAAGCAGGCTAGGGCTAGACACAAATACCAAAAAGAAATTACCATAGCACTCAGTAGTTTTAAACTGATTTAGGAAGAGGAACGGAACGGCAGGAGAGAGAAAAATATGAGGAGTCCTCTAGCTATAAGAATCTCCTCAGTCTATCACTAGAGTTTCAGGTATGACTTTATAAGGCAACAAGAGGAATTGGCAATATTCTAATTACTAAAAAACCCGCACAAATCCCATAGAAAAACCAAATTTTAAAAATCATATGTCATAAATCACTTATCAGTTCCAGGAGCTACATTTTTTCACTGCATGGAGAAACACTACCGATCATGTTTCAGGACACTTCCACTCTTCTGTGTTCCTGGCAAAGTCGAAAAGCTTGTTGTGTTACTTCTTAGCCTGGCCAATTCCCTGGGGCAGCTTTGGACCTTTATGATACAAAGCTTTGTTTTTTGGCAGACACGTTTGGCTTTCACCAAAATTGTCCCTTTTGGGATATACTGCTAAATATATATTTATTATGCGTTACAAGAAACTTCCCTGCACCATCTCCTCCTCACCTGTCCAGGAGCTTTTACAGTAACAGTCAGTGCCTGTAGCTTTCCTTGTAATACCTGTATGTCCTTGATTGGGAACTATGTTCTGTTGTGTACCCAGCTTATGATTAATGGTCCTTGAAGGAGCAGACCCTTCATATCTGTGTCCTACACTTCTGTGTGGGCCCCCACTCTGTTCAAAGTCCTCCTACCTCATCTTTGAGACCTACATGAACAGACCACAGATAATTTGTGACTATGTACTCTATTTTCAATGGACTCTCCAAAACAAACCAATCCTCAAACCAATCAAACATTGACAACAAAAAAGACAGCATGAACTGCAGAGTCAGTCCTCATAGCAGTTACTGAAGAGAGAGGTCCATGTGTGGCTCAGATTTGCTGTGTTCTTCAAAGACTGGCTTTTTCCCCTGAATAATCCCCTTCAGAGGGTATCAGAGTAGCAGTGTGAAATCATGGAATTTCTAGAAAAGAATTTGTTTCTCATACCCTCAAGATGAGGAAAAGCTTGTCTCGGTGGTATGTTTCCCCTTTTCCAGTCAACGGACACCTAATCAAATTGCCACAGTTTCTCAAGTATGGAGGATAGCAGCTTAGAAACTTCATCTTCCAGTTCCCTCAGGACCCACTAATGTATCTCATCAGGTCCCATGAGCTTGTGCACCTTCAGGCTACTTAGATGTTCTTGAACCTGATCTTCTCCTCCAGTAGGATGTTGTCATTCTTCCAGCTCCCTTGCCTTGCCTTCTGCAGCTGATGTGGGTGGGGCTCTTTGCGACGAATACTGAGGGAAAAAAAGTTGTTTGGTGCCTCAGCCTTCTTGATATCCAGGTAAGCAGGTCTCTGGTTTCCTTCAGGAAAGGGCACACATTTTCCCTAGTCTTCCTTTTCTTACCTTAGATGACATACCACTGTACCTCTGTTTTCAAGGGAGGATGCTTTGTTCCAGTAACTTTGTGTGATTAAAAGAGCCCAGCTATGGAATTAGAATGGTTTTGAGTAAAGAACTGAATGGTACGTTTTAAAGGCAAAATAGTATTGTTACTCAGATTGGAGAGGAGTAGGAGTTTTCTGAAGGGGCAGAGAGTTACCTGGACAATTTCTGTTAATTAAAGGTCACTGAAATATTAAGAATTATTCAAATGATATAAAATAATTTAGGTAGATAGAATTTAAACTGATTTTTTATCTTCTAGGTAATAAAAAAAAATGTTAAGAAACATGAAAAATAAAACCAGGATCTGATAGAAGATTTTATTTATTAAAAAATACTATAAAAAATCTTCTCATAATCACTTGTAGTGAAAGGGTGTTGACAGAAGTAAAATGTTCAAGGAAAAATATTCCTTCAAATACTTTTTTCCCCCCCGATTTTTAATCTGAAAAAACCTTAGGCTAGTAACACTTTTGCAGGCAAAAAACAGGAACAGATTTTTAATGCAAACCAGTATTAATATTATAAAGATATTGCTGCATAAAGAGTATTGATACATACGAAACTCTGAAAGGTAAACTTAAGCTAGAGAAAAGAATGAAGAAATGTTGGAAAGTCTGGAAAATAATTTCCTTTTCTAGAAAATAATCTCAGAATGGATTCTTCCATTTATGAACTGAAAATCAAAACTCAAAAGGAAATTGAATCCAAAAGCCTGATAAAGGTTTAGGAGGGCTTTAGACATGGTTTCCCACAAAGTGAAAAGATGTAGACAAGAAAGTGAGTTGTATTCATTATTAGCCATTGGGGGAAGGTGCAAAGGTTTATCATCAAGAAGCACCTTGTATCTGTCTGAAATTGTCAAAGGAAGGTTTCTCTGATACAGAACATGACTCACAACATAGCTGTTAACTTGAATGAAGCTGGAGCTGTTGTCTGTTCAACACTACCTCTGTGAAATTTTATTCCCAGCTTCAGAATTTTATCCAATTTCTAAAAAATATTAATCTAAGCTATTAGTTTAATATTTTTGATACTTAAAATTTTAGATGCAATTTTTTTAAGTGCAACAATTAAATTTATAATAAAGTGATTTAAACTGCACTATAGATTTGTTTTATCCCAGTAAATTTCATTTTGGTTGCTTTGAGATAAGCTGAGATTATACAGTTTGGGGGAAAAAATCATACTTACTCAGCCCAAATATTACGTCTAAAAAACCCCAAAGTGTTCATGCAGAGAAAACTAGGTAAGATAAATATCTTGAGATGAACTACAGATTAGAAATTTTTCAGACAATTTCACATGTTTGCACCTGGTAGAAAGTTATTCTTCCTTCTGGGAAAAAAAAAAAAAAAAAAAAAAAAAAAAAGCAGCTAAATAAATGTATCCTGTCTTAAAAGCACGCATTATTTCCAGACTGCAGTTTCTTTCAATTTGCCAGAGTTGCCAACTTGTCCAAATTTCTTCTCCAGGCCCACAGAAATATTAGGAAATACAGGGTAGATGTTGTTAACTGATGTAACTAAAAGCTATTAATAAGCTTTTTCTCTGCCTGTTATCCCTTGTGAATGAAAGTTTTTCTCAAGATGTGTTAATATAACATTTCTTTTCCAGACTACTTTTCCAGACTTCATTAAATCTGACAGTCACCTTCAGATGGCTTTCTTCATCCTTGCTTGGACAATCTCTAAACCTTCCTGCAGTACTCCTTCTACATTATTGGGATCTACCACGGAGTGCTGGTGTCATTATAGTAGAGCAAAACTCCTAACTCTGATATTTTCTCAAATTCGTCACATTTTCCTGGGGAATCAAAAGTTAGCAAAAATCCAAAACTGCGAATGTAGTTTCTTGTAACTTGCAGTTTTGAGGTGGTTGTCTGTGTAAGTCCACACATGCTGACTTTTACCAGCAGTTTTGTATATTATGTCTAGTGATGAGAAACACTTAGAGTTGTATATTTACCCCTTAGAGACTATGACATGAAGGGAATGCAAGCAGCCTGTATACCTAACAACTGCAAAAATGTTCCAAAGAGATACAGATCATGTGAAAATGTTGGCCTACAGGATGGTTGGCCTACACAAGCAACTCCTTCAGGAAGTTCAGATCTAGACCAACCGCCAACTTTTACTATTTTATGTAATCAGTATTTATTATCATGTTGTATTTATCTTTTACTGCTTCATATCCACTTGTTCCACTTCTTTTTCACAAAGCACCTTGTATTCTCTCACCCTTAAAAGATTGTAATCTTCTGCCTCTGATTCCTCTCCAGCATCCAGCTGTCTCCTACCCACAGCCATCAGTGTTTTTACACTGTGAGCTAATGAATAGCTCTGCAGGTGACTGGCTTCACAGCTGATAGGCTATGCCAAAAGGGATATACACTTCTCAGTGAAGCCAAGGAAGCAGTTGGCAAGGTCTGAGCTTCACAAATAGCTTTGTTTCAGCCCTTGCAGGTTCAGATGTGGGTAAAGGTTTACTAATCTAAACCTCGGAGAGAAGGTGTCTTCCCTAAAGCTGTTAAGAGAAGAAGACAGTATTCTTATGAGGAAAGGAAGATTATACAGAAGGGAGAAAAAGACTAGACAAGGGATGTATGTAAATAAAGTAGAGAGACTACATGACAGAAAAAAAGATCAAAAGAAAAATTAGAGAATCATAGAATTATTTAGATTGCAAAGGACCTTAAAATCATTGAGGTTAACCATCAACCTAATACTGCCAAGTCCACCACTAAGCCTTATTCCTAAGCACCTCATCTATACATGCTTTAAAACCCTCCAGGGATGGAGATTCACACTTCCCTGAGCAGTCTGTTAAAATGTTTTGCAAACCTTTCCATGAAGAAATTTTTACTACTATGCAGTTCCTCTGGCACAGTTTGAGGCTGTTTCCTCTCACTCCGTTGTTCATTATTTGGAAAAGGAGAGACCAATACCCACGTGCCTACATCTCTTTTCAGGTAGTTGTAGGGAGTGATAAGGGTTTTTCTTACTTTATCCAATCAAAACACCCCCAGCTCCTTCAGCTACTCCTCTTAAGACTTCTGCACCAAATGTTTTGCCAACTTGTTGCCCTCTCTGAACGTGTTCCAGCAGCAAAATCACCTTCCTGTACTGAGGGGCCCAAAACTAAACACATGATTTGAGGTGTGGCCTCACGAGTGCTGAGTACAGGGGACAGTCCCTGCCCTGGTCCTGCTGGCCACACTGTTGCTGATCCAGAGTGCCATCGGCCTTCTTGGCCATCTGGACACAAAGAGGCTCATGTTCAGCTGCTGTCACCAGCACCCCCAGGTCTTTTGCCTTTGGGCAGCTTTCTGCCCCAGTCCATGGAGCTGCCTGGGGTTGTTGTGATCCGAGGGCAGGACCCGGCCCTGGGCCTTGTTGAACCTCACACCGTCGGCCTCAGGCCATGATCCAGCCTGTCCAGATCCCTCTGCAGAGCCTTCCTGCCCTCCAGCAGATCAGCACTCCCATCAAGCTTGGTGTCATCTGCAAACTGACTGAGGGTGCTCTCGATCCTCTTGCCCAAGTCATCAGTGAAGGCATTAAACAGGACTGGCCACAATGCTAAGCCCTGGGGAACAGCACTGGTGACCAGCCAGCTGGATGTAACTCCATTCACTGCTGCTTTCTGGGGCCAGCCACCCTGCCTGTTTTTTACCCAGTGAACAGTGCAACTGTCCAAGTCATGGGCTGCCATGTTTCTCCAGGATAATGCTTTGGGAGGTGGTGTCAAAAGCTTTACTAAAGTACGGTTAGGCAACATCCACAACCTTTCCCTCATCCACAAAGTGGGTGACCCTATTATAGAAAGAGATCAAGTCAGTCAGGCAGGACCTGCTTTTCACAAACCAGACCCATGCTGGCTGGGCCTGATCCCCTGGTTGTCATATGTGCCATGTGATGGTGCAGGTTGATCTGCTTCATGACCTCCCCCAGCACCAAGGTCAGGCCTGTAGTTTCCCAGATCCTCCTTCTGACCCTCCTTGTAGATAAGCATCACATATCCCAACCTCCAGTCAACTGAGGCATCCCCAGTTAGCCAAGACTGCTGGTAAATGGTGTAAAGTGGCTTGGTGAGCACTTCCACCTGCACCCCCAGGACCCTTGGATAGGTGGATCCAGCCTCACACACTTAAGCATGTCTAAGTAGTGTAGTGGGTCACTGAACATTTCCCCTTGGATTATGTGGGCTTCATTCTGCTTCTTCTCTCTATCTTACAGATCAGGAGGTTTGCTACCCTGAGAACAACTGGTCTGACTATTAAAAACTGAGATAAAGAGGACAAAAATCTTGTCTTCATCCTTTGTCACTGGGTTTCCCCCCTCATGTAAAAAAGGCTGGATATTCTCCTTAGCCAGCCTTTGTTATTAATACCTTTTTTTGAAGCATTTTTTTTTGCCTTTTACATCAATAGTTAGATTAAATTCCAGTTGGGCTTTGGCCCTTCTGATTTTCTCCCTGCATAACCTCATGACATCCCTGTACTCTTCCTGAGTGGCCTGCCTAGTCTTTCATAGATTATAAACTCTCTTATTTTCTTCTGGAGTTTGGCTCTCTGTTCAGTCAGACTGGTCTTCTTCCCTGTTGGTCTAATTTCCAGCATGTGGTGACACCCCAGTCCTGCACTTCTAGGGTTTCTTTCCTGGAGAACGCCCAGTGTTCCTGGGCTCAGTTGCCCACCAGGACTGCCTCCCAAAGGACTTTCTCAAGCAGGCTTCTAAACAAGTCCAAGTCTACCCTCCACAAGTTCAAGGTACCTTGAACCTTGCCACCCTTCCTTACTTCTCCGAAAATGAAGAGCTCTGTCATTTTGTGGTCACAGTGGCCCAGAGAGCGTCCAATCATCATATTACATCACCCACCAGCTCTTCTGTGTTCACAAACAGGTCCTGCAGGGTGCCCTCCCTTGTTGACATCCTGACCAGCTGTGTCAGGGCATTATCATCCACACACTCCAGGAACCTCCTGGACTGGTTCCTCTCCACTCTGTTACTTTCCCAGCAGGCATCCAGTAGGTTGAAATCCCCACAAGAACAATGGCCAGTGATTGTGAGGGTTATCCCAGCTGCTTACAGACTATTTCACCCGCCTTTTCTTCCTGTTCGGTGGACACCTACCGTGGTATTTGTCTTTCAAGTAAAAACTTGAAGAGTGAGAAAGAAAAATAAAATCTACAAAAAAAAATGTCATTAGCAATGATTTTGTGATTAACAATACTGGCATATGTGAAAGCAATTTATCGGATATATCTAGAAAATTCTTTGCTATTATATGCTTGAATGTGCAGTAAACTTGATTTTTTAAAATAGTATTGGGTAAATTCAGGGAATGAATTGTTTACTTGTCAGTTCATCTTTCATCAGAACTGACTATTGTAGAATTCAGTAAATAATCATGTGAATCTTTTTTACAAGGACTCTCTTGCTATTAATAGCATACAGGCCACTTGTATACCTGCAAGGAAACTTCTTTAGTATTCATGGTCCAAAGAAACACTTGTATTTAAAAATGGATACAATGATTGGCAAAACTTAGTCTTTATTGTGATACAGTTTTCTAGGGCTTTATCCAACCATTCTCAAGGAAAAGGTCAATCTGTTTGCTCACCCTTAGATACTTTGCTAGTCTAATGGCAGTTCTGAAAGGAAAACAACAGAGCTATTTTTCAATGAGACTTGTGGTACTGAGGTAGACAACTGTTAAGAAGAGCTGTTACGTGCAATTGAATGGAAGGACAAGGAGTGATGTGCTGTCTTAAAATCTCTAAATCTGTGTTTTGAGCTCTATCACTGTTTAACAAATTGCAGATAACAAGGTGACAACTTGCAAATGCCGTCTCAGACACTATTTTTAGTCTGGATGTTGTCCAAGTTTGAAAGAGAAGACAAGGTATTTCAGAAGAACACCATCCTACCTTGCATATTTAGTATTCTGTAAGGGCTTTTTTTCCTAATTATCTCTAGTCCTTGTATGCTTTTGCATTTCAAGCCCCTTTGGCTAGTAAATCTGCAAATAAACAATAGCTTCTATCTGAAGCCAGAGGTTTCTGAATGCCTCACAGACGTGTTTTCATCCCAGCTGTCACACTGTGCAGTTGCCAAATTCTGGTGTGACAAATCACAGCTCTGAAGGTAGATTAGCAGACATTTTTCATTTTTGTTTGTAACAAAGAAAATGCTAATGTATCTTAGCTTATTGTTTGCTTCACTGAATCCTACTCTCTTAAGGTGCGTCACTTAAATATCCTTTTGGTTTCACCTTTCTCGCAATTTCACAAGATAAACATGAATTGAGAGTATACATAAACACATGAATATACCTTCTCTCTTGCTCTGCCTGCTTCTAATGGGGTTTATTGCATAAGATGAATAACTGAAAAAGATCAACATTTGCCATTCTTTTGATAGAAATTTATGCTATTCTCCCACAAATAAATAATATATGCAGTCGCAAAAGGTTCCTGCTGTTTCTTCAGTGGTTTTCTCGCATATATTCCTACGTATTTGCAAAAAAAGCAAGGCTGAAGGCATGCATCCTTTTGTTTCAGGTAAAAAGTTTGATCCTTATTGAGCAAGAGCACTTATTTCACTATCTTGGGCCAAGCTCAATGAAGTTTTACCTCCTGCTGGTATTAGATTGTGCCTCGTTACAGAATGTGTTATTCTGGAGACAGGTATCACTCATGATCATCATCCCAGAGCTTTAGATCAGCGGGTTTTTTAATCTTTTAAAAAAATGTTCAAACTCCACACTATTTATCTGTGAAGATGTAAAAAAAGTACTTTAGTTTTTGTACATGCTAACGAGATACACGCTTTTTGCAACTCCTAACAAAGAAGTGCATGGACTTCTCTCTGATATCTCTGGGTAACATGTTTATGTCCACTGCTTTGGTTAGGATAACTGAAGAGATAATAGAAATGAATGACAGATGAGATGTAAAAACTTCAGCTTTCTTGAGTAAATTGTATTTAGGAAAGTTAAAATCCTTCCCATTTTTGGAATGAATGTTCTTCTCAAGTCAGCACGGTTTTCACAGGCTTTTCATGTGCACAGGCAGACCTATCATGAGCCAAAGATAGTTTCATGTATCAAATTATTTTTTACAAGTGATGATGAGCCCTTAATTTCTAAACACAGTAACAGCCCACTGTATCATACCAATTAATGGCCAGAAGCAGACTTAACACTGTGTCCAGTGGGAAAACAGCATTTGCATTTCCCTTAAAACAACAGATGAAGTCTTCCTACTGAAAAATTAGTAGCAGCTCTGCTTTTAATTTTACTTGAAATTCCCTTCTGTGCATGCCACCATGCATTCCAGAAAATGGTAGGCAACAAAGAGGCAGTCTGCTTTCAAACTTATAATACAAATATGTTGAGAATCAAATTCTGTTCCTTCCATGTAAGTATGGCAGGGCTCACCTGGAAGCACTGAATTATTAAGGGCTTATATGAATGCAAGTAAAGATGGGATCTAGCCTAGGACTACTCTTTTTTTAACTATAAAAAGTACATTCCTCCTTGCAACTGTTGGGTGATATGGTGGTGGGTTTTTAATATGAATTTTTGATAAGTTAATTCATAATTATCAGCTGAAGGATCTGAAAAATCCTCACAAGAGAGTGATGGAAAAGCTGGAGATACTCTGATCTTCTCTTGCCCAAGCCTTTGAGAGGTAGTTTATGCTTCTGCTATCAATGCTCAGTATACCAGATTTCATATTAGATCTAGAACTGAAAATGACTGTGATACCCAGCACAAGTTAAAATTTCTGCAAGAGTCAGAAAGAAATTTCTTTGCTCCTTAGAAGAGTTCTCAAGATCCATTCAGTTTTTAAGGATCATTGTTGTTGGGCATGACAACAGTTGTAGCTGTTCCTACCCTCCTTTCCTGCTGTCACTTACTCTGCATTTAGGAGCGAATTTTAGGGAGTGAAGACATGGCTACTGCCACTTTGAGACTGTCCAGCACTAAGAGCAAAAGAACACTCTTCTGCAGGAGGATGCTTCCTCTCCATCTCCCTCCTCACTCCTCCAGTTTTGCTGTCGATTAGCTGTTCTAAGTTTTTCATAATAGTTTTTTAGTCCTTGTTGTATCTTTGTGATACAGGAAGAGCTTCACAGGTACCGGTGTCCTAGAAGATTGTAGCAATATCCGTCTGGACTTATATGAGGCCAGAATGTGGCAGCCCAGAATACTCCTCAGACTGTACAGGGGGGTCTGGAGCCATGCCAGACAGTTCGTAACTCGAGACGAAAGCACAGAACTCTATGCTTGAGCCGTGTCATCAGAGAACGCTGCCCACATTGAGAGATGAAATACAAAATAGAAAGAGAGTGTGTAATTAGCTTATCTTGTCACTGGGTGATTGTAGTTTTAGATTTATGGAGGTATGAGAGAAAAAAGTTAGGATGGAGGGCAAAGGGCGGTGCCCTTCTCCTTCCTCTTTCTTTTCTCTCCTCCATATTCTGCTGTGACGAAGGTGATGGGGATTGGTGAAGGTAGCACTGTCATGTTAAGAAAAAGTAGAAATTAATTGGAAAAGACTGATAAATAATTATACGTTGTAGAACTTGGTTGGTTTCCCTGAAAGAGATAAGAAGGTAGAGACGGCCTTCTCAGGCGTCATTCCTGCTGTGAATTTTGGAGGAGCAGGTCCTGCTGTCCTTGCTCCAGACTCTGAGAGATAAGAAACAATAAACAACTTGAACACGAATGCGCAGGAGTGTCCAATCTCTTGGCTCGGGCTCGGGACTTTTTAAGATCAAGAAACGGCCATAAAAAACCACAAAGAACACTAATAAGTGGTCGCTAATACCAGAAGGAAGAGTTTAACCAGCTGAGAAGTAAATTTTCCATTCACAGGTTTAAGGTGCAAAGAAGTGCACAACACATTTTACTACACCATCACTATGAAACAAAGACCTATAACTCTACATAGCAGCAGTTGTCTGTATGATGAAAATACATCCTGCATTTCTCCTCTAAGCTGAAGACAGGGTATTTTCCCTGTTTAATCAATATGAACATAGTATCTGGGCTTTAAAGAGTTTCTTAGCCTGTTGAAGTAATCACTGGAAATGCCAAATTAACCAATGAGTTGAAACAGAAAAACTGTGAGTTTTCAATGCTGATTTTTTTTTTCCTGCTTATTTGTATATCTTAAATAAACATTTCAATTTGCTGGCTCCAAAATTCCTTTTACATATATAAAATGTCTATTTGCTAGAAAAGTTGCCCTATTCATGTAGTCAGTATAGGCAGTGCTTCTTCTGTAGCTTTGGAGAACCTGTAAGACGTAGCATAAATGCCAACCCACTTGGATCAGTTTTAACTGCTAAAGCAGCATCTACCTCCCATTATCCATGATACAGTTGGTTCATGCTGGCAGGTGGGAGATGCCTTTTTTGCTACTTTTGGTCAGGTTCTGTGTACATTCTGTGACGCTAAGACAGGGTAGGTTTTTTCAACTTGAAATATCCACCCAATGGATGCCATGAGCAACCTATTAAATTAGGTCTTCTTGAAAGTGGGCACCTATAACTCCTCATCAGCACTTTCCAGCTTTGGCAGGAAAGACAAAGATCCTGTTTCTGGTTCTACTAGTAAATTTTTAATATTAGAAAAGAAACTCTAACTAGAAACATGAGTACTCTATTTGGACAATGCTGTGGGAGTGCAATTCAAAGTTGTGTCTGAGCCCTGGAGGATAAGACATCATAGTTGTAATCTGTTTATATTTTCACAACTCTAGAGCCCTGAATCCATAAAAGCACTGAGACAGCAGGGCTTCCCCATCACAGGAAAATGAATTGTGGTTCTAGTGTGGCCATGCCCCCTCAGTGTTTCCTCAGCTGGGGCTTCCAGGGGAAGCTCCAAGGACAATGTCTGCTGTTGTCTGTGACAGGGCAGTTTGCTAGTGAAGGCTTTCAGTGTTTGCACCCATGAGAAAATATGGGATACAGCTCTTGTTAGTTGTGTATGCAACAAGAATTCCTCGATGTATAAACATTTGCATTACCAGCAGAGCCTTTAACAGCTAGCAGGTTCAACTATGCAAAACATTCATTGTAAAGCTAAATATTGACCAGCAGTATTTCAGAGAAGACAAGGCTTCAGGATGTCCTAATTGGAGTCTCCAGTACCTGAAGGGATCCCATAAGAAAAATCAAGAGCATGTAGTGATAGAACAAGGGGGAATGACTTCAAACTGAAAGAGGACAGATTTAGGTTAGATATTAGGAAGAAATTCTTTACTGTGAAGGTGGTGAGGTGATGTAACAGGTTACCGAGGAGTGTTGTGCCATCCCTGGCAATGTTCAAGGCCAGGCTGGATTGGGCTGTGAGAAACCTGGTCTAGTGAAGTTGTCCCTGCCCATATGAGGTGGGTGGAACTAGCTGATCTTTCAGGTCCTTTCCACCCTAAAGCATTCTGTGATTCTATGAAGAGCTGTATAAAGGAAACGAGAAAACAGCAGCCCCCTATACAGGCATAACAGCTCAATCCAGTGCTTCATCACAGGACATGAAGATATCTTAAAATAAAATGTATGGCTATGGCACTGAATTTTCTTAATGGTGAAATACCATTTCTGTATTCATGTTTTCCTTATTAATATTTGTTTAAAACTGTTTTAAAGTTTGCTCTTTGCTTCCAGTTTGGCAGCTCCCAGATGACATCATAAATATGCATTTATCTTTAAAATTCACTTAAAAATTCAAATCATGCCATATATTGCTTTGCAGTATGTAATATGATATGTGAGAAGGTATTTTCTTCATTGGAAAAAGTAAAATCCACAAGGACTTGTCCTGATGTAGAACATTTGACAGCTTGCTTTTGTAGTGAGCAGGTAAAAATAGTAAAAGATTACTTGGAAACTGTTACAAAAAGTGATACATATTTTGAGTTACTTTAGTTTTTGTAAAACCAAGTTGAATCTTCTCCTTTTTTTTTTTTTGTCCAACCGACCTTCAAACAATGTTTATTTTACCACATCAAAAAATGAATATTATGTGAATGCATATGCTTTTCATAAAAAATTAAATAAAAAGCCAGCAAGGGCTTAGCCATTCATGTAGGGCAACTGAATAAAATATGTTTTTAATTGTGTCAATTACCCATTGACATGTAGTTACTTTTGGTTACCTAAATCGTGGGAGGTAAGACTTAGAGAAATACTTATTACTCTTTGGGAAAATGATTAATATTTTTCCATTAGAAGCAATGTATTTTGACACTTGTCAGTAGGCTGCCATGATTTTGTAATGGCAAAAGTCAAGACTTTGTGCTGGTTTTTGTTCCAGTGACTGACACATTGACAACTCCCTTGAAATGCTGAATGCAATAAATAGTACATAGAATTTTCAAGGAAATATTTTTTTTAAATTGCACCCAAGCTGGTGAAAGTTTGCTCTAGAGTTCCTCAATACGTGCTGCAGTTTGAGAAAAAACACTTGCCGGAGAAGCTGCTTGTAGTTGAGGTTTTTGATGACTGCTGCTGTTCAAACTTTATCTAGCTGTTACTTTACTGCTTAATTCATGATCTATATCTCCTTTTAGGATTGGTGGAGCTATGCCAACAGTCTTCTCCTATTTTTCGGAAGTGCTTGCTCGTGAGAAACGAGGTGAACACCTGAGCTGGCTCTGTATGTTTTGGATGATTGGTGGCATCTACGCTTCTGCAATGGCTTGGGCAATAATTCCTCATTATGGTAAGAAAAGCCATAAAAAGTCCTTGTGATTTGGAGTTTTTCTAGTACAAATGTAAAGGTCTTGAAGTACAGCTTAAAGAAGGGTCTCCACGTCTATTCTCAAACTACTGACCTAACTGTAAAAATAAATTGATTCCTTTTAGAAGATACCGTGGGAGTAGGTTGCACATCAAATAAGAAATAATTTATTACAAGATGCAAAAATTCACCAATATGCATATTTAGTCAGATTCTTTAAATTACTGAAAACCCGGACACATGAAAATGTAATTGGTGTTATTGTTAAACCTGGAGAAAATAGATGATGTGGAGATTTGCATCAGAGAAATTTTACTTTGCTGGAATGTCAAATTAGTGGTCCTTTTGACACAGTGATAGATTGTGAATTAAACATTTTTGAGAAAGGAGTAAGAACTTTCCTAATGTTTGCAGCACTGAAATCTGGAATTAGTCTGAAAATAAAGCTGTACTGAATGTTTCTTAGTAGATATTTTTAGTGGTGTAAAAACAGATATGTGGAGCAGAGTACATTTAAATGCTGTAGGGATGTATGAGGGCAATGGCTGAAGTTATACACACATGAAATATAAGCTCCTGAAAGAGCTCTTTAATTGCCCTGACATAGTTAAACATAATGTGGAGGTACAGATTTAATTCTTTGTCTCCCAGGCTTGCCTTTTAGAAGAGTTAAGTGCTCATGAGTCTCTAGTGTTGCTGAGACTGCTCAGGGGTTCTTAAAAATCAGCTTCTCAAGCACTTCTCCCTGGCAGGCCTCAAGCAGAGTAAAGCAGTGCTGTGAGTTAGCTGGCATCCAAAGCAGCTTTCTTTAGCCAGGCAATGAAGTTTATAGCAGTTTTATTGTGAAAGAGGGGGCAACTTAATGAGGTTTGCCCAAAGTCACGGGAACATTTAGTAAGTGGTATTGCCCAGAAATAAATTATGATAATGCAGACTAATCAAATACCTAGACTGTTGCATTAAAATAAATTTTAGAGTTCAGTACACTCAACCTGAATCTGTATCTTCAACCTTGCCTTTTGACTTTGAATTGCTGAAAACAAAGAAAGGAATTTGTGCTGACAAGGCACAATATGGGGGGTTTTTTTCCCAATTAGTAAGTTGTTCTGGATGCCAAGTACTTTTTTGCTTTCCTGTGGACTTTTATTTTCTTTATCTGTCAGTGGAAAATGCAGATGTTATGACAGGCAGATTTACATAGGTTGTCTAATTTCATTTCAATTTATATCCTTTACTGAGCTGCTTTTAAAACATCACACAGCAGTATATTTTAATGGATAGTAGTACACTTACACAAAATCAGTGTCACTACAGGGAAAAAATTTCTTCTTTCTTTCGCAGTGGAAGAATATCAGCAACAAAAAGGAGTGCTGCACTGGTTTTTTGTTGGTTTTGTTTTTGCTGTTGTTTTTTCCACCTGCAAAAATATGTGTTAAATAACATAAGGTGAAAGAAAGTAAAAAACAGTTTCAAAATGTAGTATTCTTTAGTGATAGACATACAAATCACTATTTGCAGTTTATTAAGTTATAATGATCAAAAGAAGGCCAAAAAAGTAAAGCTGTAAACAACAGAATCCTTTTTCACAGTAAAAGAAGTAAGTTCATACATCATTTTGGCAAAATTAAACAGAATGTATTTATGGATTTTGACAAGGTCTTAAAATTGTCTTTACTTTTAAAACAGAATTTTTTGTTAGGTTTGAAATTTAAAACCTAGTCTTAGTTCCTACTACAAATGTGAAAACACTCCAGCTCGAGCAAACTATTTTGTTGTCATAATGCTGTGCCAAGCTCCCAGATGTTGCCAAGGGCTCCCAGGGCAAACCCTGCTCCAGCGTTTGGGAAGTGTGGTTACACATTGCTGTCCCCTCCTGGTAACATTATAGGTCAGACAAACGCCCATGCAGGTGTCTACACCATTTGTATCACATGCATTTACGAGGAGGCTCTTACAGTATTTTCTCTTTTACAATTTCTGCATGGTTTCCATAGATTTATTTTGCCAGAATTAAGCAGAGAGAAAGATTTTCCTCCAAATCCCTTCCTGTACTCCTCATCATTTACATCTTCACTGACCAGGAAGCAAAACATAATTTTAAACAACCCTTCCACTTTTAAACAGCATTTATAATTGTGCATGGGTATTTCTGCATTCTCTCACTTGGGGAGTAGACAGTGTTTGTTTTTCTCAGCTGGACTCAGAAGTTACTCAATAGCAGTGAATGAAGCTCCATCCATAAAAAACCAATAAACTGTCATTGAGCATAGTGGAATTACATTAATAGAAAGATATGAGGTCAACACAGTAGAATAATTTTGAATATTATTTTCTTCCCTCTTTTACCAATGTATCCCTTTCATTTGTACCCCTTCTTATATAAGCCACTTTAAAAAAGTCCTAGATTCATTAATTATACATTATCCAAGGCAGACAGTGAAGCTATGTGTCTAAGTTTGCCAGTTGAGTATTTAGCTATATCTTTCTGGGAGAAAACAAAGATTATTCTCTATATGTAACAGTTTATCTTTGTTGTTGTTCAGGCAGCATAGGAGAGTCTGAAACAGGAGTAATGCTCTGAAATACAAAATAAAGGGTTGATAAGTCTTGTCTTGACATCCGCCTATTGTTAAGTGAGGGATTAGTGTGATGCAGTGCTGCAGTGACCACATATGGAAAGGCCAATATCATCTGGAAGGCAAGAATCTCTATAGCAGGGGTTTTTAATTTATATATCTGTTGGCTGTTGTTTAAAAACTGGAAGATTATGTAGACTTGTTCAGGGTCTCCTAAACTCGAACTCAGGCTGTGAAGAAGAAGAAACATCTGCAGAGAAATGCTTTTAATTGCATCTAATTTTAAAAGTTCCAGATTAGACTGCTGAAAAAGAAATTCCTCTCTGCATGGTTATATCAGGCTGGATAGGAGGAATAACAGTCATTCTGTAAATACTTTTGCAAGTGCAATTTTAATTTTAGCATCCTGTTTCAAGGTAGAATAGTTCAAAAACTGTCAGATGCATCAACTGTGTATTACAATAGTCTTTAAAAATGTTTATTTTTCAAATAATGAAGAATCCTAAGACTGAGGAATTTTAGTTTAAAATCCAGACATCGATGCCTTACAATTTTTGTACACCAATTTTATGTTTTTTTCTTAGAATAGGAATTAAAAATAACTATGAAAGTTGTTTCATCAGTTATTAAAAAAGAAAAAAATTCTGTGCCAGTATTTTAAAAATCAGTCTCAATTTTTATTCCAACATATCTCCAAACTAAACATCAAGGGAAGCTGGATAAGGATTTGAGTGTCCTTAACCTATCAGCTTTGATATTCTGTCTAATCTTATGTGTTTTCCCTGTAAGAGTTGTACATGCCTTTTTCTGGCTTCATGGACTATAGAGAAATCTTTTGAAATTTGAAACATTCCCTAGAGTATTTTGCTTAGTGACAAACAAATACTGACCTCATTGGTTCTTAAATCTTATTCCTGAACAAGAAGGGTAGTCCTTGACCAAAAAGAAATTAGATTGCAATGTAGAGAACAGGATGGTGCAGGTATCCAGGCTGTTTCAGCATAAGCTGCAAGTGGAACTTGAAGCTTTTCCCAGACTCTCACACCACACTTCTGGTATTTACCAGAGAAGAGAGGAGATAGCCACGTCAAATGAAATTAGTGAACAAGTCTCCACTGTATGACCAGAGATAGAGACATTACCTCCACATATATGCAAAAAATTCCAATTAAATTAGGCTGCATTATTCCCTAAAACACTTCAAATTTAATAATACATAATCAATGAAATAGGAAAAATACTTCTTTCGAACACACTCAATACAAAAATCAGATGTAAGTTTAAACATTTTTTCAGATCAGTGGAATCACATTGCATGGCAGATCTTCATCTACAATATTCATTTTTCATCACTAGAGTCTTTTTTTTCCACTGAATTGAGGACCACTTACCTGTGTTCATGAGAGGTATTTAGCACTATTCACGAAACAAACTTGGAGTAAAAAAAATGTGGAATAAGAAGTCTAAGGAAATGGCATTCCATTTCAGAAGTGAAGATTTCTTGCCAAGGTGTAGTGTGTCTCTCTGGTTGTAAATGGGAATGTATTAATATGTTGTGTATTCCAGCAGAATTTTCTATTGCATCAGCAAACAACTGGTACTTTATTGTGTGACTAAAAGTTACAGTTACAAATTACAAACTAGTTACTAATCACAAATGAATTTCTACTTCAGTCATGAGTTTTACTAAAGAAAGCCTTTTTTTCCTGAATGTCTTTTTCTTTTGAGAGAGTAAGTTCCTTACAGTACCACAGAACTTAAAAATACAGACATGGAAGAGTCCAAATAATGCACTCACTCTTGACTTGCAAAGCATAGTACTTAAAATTTTAACAATAACTTCTATTTTTGAAGTGTTTAATTATGTCTCCTACTGGAAATTTTTGTATTCATTTCCTGGTCTGTAAAATATATTCATTTCTATTCTCCCTGAAGGTTTTTGCTATTACTTTTCTCCTGTCAATATCAGAGTTTAAAGGGCAGAAAATGGGACTTAATATAGACAGGATAGAAGTTAAGTTTTAAATACAGTCGTTATATAGTATTAACATGAACTGCCAAATACATTTACAGAATCTTCATTCACTGGATGTTGTCAAGGGCACATGAAACTACAGTCTGTCCTTATTATTGTTTAGAACCACACTAAATTCACTAGACCTAACAATACAGACCTGTTTACTGTTCTTAATTCTACTTTCTGTAATTAGATAAGTCTTTTTGTAGGCACAGGAGTCCGTAATGGCTTCTATTTCTATCTGAGTGCAAATATGATGGGAATGGACCAATCTGTTTCTCTTTTGAGTAAGCAACATCTTGCAAATTGGCCTGCGAAGTATTTCTCAGTTTGTAACAGAAAATTGTTGCAGCAAAGCAGTTCAATTCATCTGAAGAAATTAAGGCCAGCGGCAATGAAAATGCTCCTTTTATCACCTTTTTGCATGGTGGCTTGAGAATAGTTTTTGTTGTATTTCCCATGTCATGTTTGCTCTGTTTTTGTGTCATCCAACTGAAGGTAAAAAGCTATCTTCAAAACCGCAATGAAATCCCCTTCTGCATGAAACCATCATGAACTGTATTGTAGTAAAACCAGGAGGTAAGCAGAGCTGCATGCAGCAGCTATGCAGATGAGCAGATAGAGAGCTACTGGCTCGCTGTGCAACACACAGCACGTACAGCATCGGGCCGTGTTAATGGAGGAATTAACTTCCCAGCCTGCTGCAGATCTAACTGAGAACATGATGGACTAAAATTGTGGAGTGGCAATGAAATGAGGAAACCTTTTAACTCCCTTATTCTATCTGGGTTTTTGTTGGGCTAAAGGGTTTCTCAGGGGCACATGGCAGCAGTGGTATTAGGTTAAAAATTCCTAGGCCAAAGCTACATACTATGAGTGCATTATAGGCTTAAGTCACAGAGAGTACTAGTACTTGATGGGCAATAAAAACAGAAGGATCTTAGGAGGCATCCATCTTCCAGCACTTCTGGCGAGCAGACCTGAATCCTCTTGAGTGATAAGAGCTCCTATATATGGATTTACAGACACTGAGCTGATATTTCTGTCAAGTGGAGGTAGTACAGATAATGAGAAAAATTTTATAATGTTGTGTTAGTTAAGCATATGAACAAAATTGCCATGGAAGTAGTGAAACCTCAGGCACGGAAATTCCTGTTGCAGGGGCTATTGTGGATTCTGATTTGAAGCAAGCTGATGCACTGGATGCCCCTTCAAAGTTCCCTCACCCCTGTTCTATTAAACAGATATTGTTCTTTCACAGTGTATTGGGGTGGGCCAGAAAACAGAAAATGAAAAAAAAAATAGAATTAAAAAAAAAAATAGGAAAAGAAGCAGCATTAAATATATCCCAGCACATGTAGTAAAATGCCTGCCTATCAAACTGTTCTGGCTGGCATCACTGAAAGGAAGACAGAAAGCTTCTTGGCCGAATAAACCTGCACTGGTAGAAACAGAAATTTATAAGTTGATTCTTCTTTAGTTTTTAAAATTCTGGACTCTCAATTTAAAAAAAAAACTTCCAACCCCTTAATATTGTTTTTCTTATTTTCCTCAAACATTTCTCTCAAAAGCTTCCTTTTCATGGTAGTTCTGAACAAATTCATACCTTGGCAACAGCTGTTTGGGAAATAGCTGAACCCAAGGCCCCATTTTCTATTATAAAGTAGTTTCTATTCTTTGCAGAAGATATCTGAATTTCATCAGTTGTCCAGTACGAAGAGAAATACCAAAGAATATGGCCTAGAAAAGACCATCATGGGTTTTTTTCTCAGCTGTAAAAAGCCCATGAATGCACCAAGAAATCTGCAGAATTTGAAATCAATACACTGTCCTTTTTTCAGATTTGGACGAAAAGTGTGAACCAAAATTTAAAACCAAGAACAAATCTTCGAATTTGCCTCATACAAATTCCTTTCTGATACATTTTCTGTCTTCAGAATCAACCTTAACAAATGAAAAATACCATTTGAGATTTAAAGAAGTTAGAGTTCTGTTAAGGTTGAATCTGCATTTGCTATGAGACTGTGTAATGCTGTATAAATGGAATAGATCAGACATAAAGACATTTGCTACATAATGCAACATCTGTTGATCTGTTTTACATTCCTCTGAGAGACAAAGTGATCCCCAACATGCTATGCATCCCCTCTACCAATACTAATGCACTTACATTAATGCATTTACATTAATCTGGTATCCTGCAGATGAAGCTATAGCTATACTTTTTTCAATCTGAGTTAATTAAAGTGTGTTTCGATGTTAACAATGTGTTTCAAGGCAGTTTCACTGTTAACTTGAGTTATCAACTTCTGCTTGTGAATTGTTCTTCATTTGAAATAACCCTATTAAATTAGATTACACTGAATGTGTACTTCAAAAAAAATCTTCATCTTTAGGATCGACAATAATGACAGAATACAGCAGAATTTAGAAGAGCTGCTTATGCTAATCTAGATACAAGAGCAAAACAAACCACTTTATCAGGTTTTTTATTTTCTGTGCTCTAATGCAGAGTTTGATGTGGTCATTTCAATGTTTATATTTGCAAGCCCTAGAAGTTTAAGTAGCTTTTAGCACATCTACTTAATGAGCTCATTAGTGAGCTTCAAATATAACCTTTTCCTCGGCATTTTAGGTTGAGCGTGAAAGAGAAAGATTTGTATGAAGAGGTTCAATAAAAATCTACCAAACTGTTCTGAGCAAAGAAGATATGAGACTCAATTTCCTAGAGGTTTCTGTCAATCACCTTTTGATCCTGACAAAATCCCTTCTGCCCTCTCTTTCCCTCTGTTGCTTACAAGGCACCATGGCAGTGCTTTAATTTGTCCTTGCTTTTTCTAGATCCCTTTCTACGATAGTCTCTACAGTTCCCCTTTCTTTCCCTCAGAACTCTTCTATAAGAAGCATTCAGATGTCCACACTCGCACCATGCTCCCTGGTGCAGTACAGCCCTGTTCTGGCCTAGCTGCCCTCAGGGAGAAGGCAACATGTTTCGACCTGGGTCAAACCAATGCTGAAGCCAGTGGATGGGCTGGCTATGTTGCAGTCCCCATTCCCAGGGAGTCTCCAGCATATCTGAGGGACCACTCCTGCCTTTTCCCTCATCTTCCAAGTGACTCTTTCTTCTCTGCCCGGGCAGCGTATTTCAGAAGGCTTTGGAGAATGCACTATCTTTGGGACTTTTACCTCCTGTGATGTTTCATTGAAGTAGCTTAATGGCTTTAAAGAATGCTAGTGGAGGAACTGATGGACAGGTGAACAGACTGTTGCCATAAACATTGTTCAAAGCCATAAACATAATTTTCTTCAGAAACCAATCTAGTAATAGCCAATCATTCTTATGACAATAAAAAATGTCAACTTCTCAGCCTCACTCTCAATGAAAATTCGGTTTCACACAATGAGTTGGCCTTGAGTATAATTTAAGGAAAATTACATCCAAGCTAATAAAGCTGCCTTAGAAACCTGTCTAGACTGGCCAGCAGAAGTACCTGCAGTGTCAGGTATTAACCTTTTCATTTTTAGAAACAAATGAGATTGCAATCTGGTAAGGTTTCTTTGTTAATATTTTCAATGCTACATCACAAAAAAAGGCACTTTTGATTTTGTGATTGGTCTACAACAGATGAAAAATGCATGTGATTACTCATATGCAAAAGTACATTCATTTCCTCTGGAGCATATTATGAGAGTATACGTTTGTCAACCATACTTCCATATTATTTCTATGGCTTGTAAAACTATCTGCTTTAAAGAACTTGGTGATTGTCCTTTTAGTAACAGTTTCTTTTCACTTTAATAATATATTCTGTCTATGGATTGCATATACAACTGGAATATAATTTTTCAATTTGCAGTGCAGTTGCCTTTAAAATAAAATTAACAAAATCAATTGTGAATTACATTGGATTTTCTTTTTCAGGAAGTTTGTTCATACTTTTCCTCAAAGGAAAATACTTTATGTTACTTCTGAAACTCATGCCTACTTTAATGAAAGTAATTCCACTGAAGTCTATTCAAGTATCCATGCTTACCATAGTATCTGAATACAGCATCTGACTATATTCTTTCTGCTCATACTTGTAGGAGAGGAACCTGTACAGAAATGTGGAAAAACCTGATTTACCTCCCTTGCAGTGTTTATGTGCTTAGTATTTCCAAGACAGCTCTGTTTTCACACCTTACAAAGATGCTAGCAGAAAACAGTATAAAATGACCAATGATAAGCATTAAGATTTCATAGTGAGAGCTCTGGGGTGAGGTTTCC
>VYXC01008451.1:172545-189444 GCA_013397175.1 Platysteira castanea
AAAAAAAAAAGAGAGAAAACAAGAAATGAAATAACAAAAAAAGGAAATAAGGCTTAAATCACAGCACTGAAATGCTCATTGAAAATAAGATTTTTCTTGCAACATTGCTCAAACAAATAAATGTAATATAGTTAAATTTTGAAAGAGTTTCTTGAATTACAGAGATGTTCTGTTGTTACACTGCAGTAGCACACGAAAGGTAAAATGTGTAGCACTGGTGAAAGACGTGTCCTCTAGGTATTCTTCAAATATTCTTCAAATGTTGTTCCAGCATTTCAATTAATGTTTTGTTTCTAAGTTAAGCTAGATAAGGAGGCCCCATTTTCTTTTCATAAGCTGCAGTGTTTCATTGTGCCTTTTACTGATTGTCCTTTTTGATTAATTGCTTCTCTTTCCTTCTTTTCCATGAAACCATCATTTAAATATCCTTAGTCCAGATGCACATAAATCACTGGGAGTCCTGGAGCAGGACAAGAACACTTAAATTTTCAATTAATTTCCACATCTAACTGCTGCTTTTAGTAGTGTCTACAACAACTCATCACATCAAACATAGCACCACTTGTGATTCCAGAGCTATGGATAGACGGTGAAGGGCATCACACCGTCATAGTCTCTGTATTTTGTATATGGGTAGGACAACAATATGAAGAGATTTTGTTGCAGACAAGTGTTTCCTTATAGACTTTGTTCATAATGACTACCACACAGGGCATTTGACAATTTTANATCTGCTTTAAAGAACTTGGTGATTGTCCTTTTAGTAACAGTTTCTTTTCACTTTAATAATATATTCTGTCTATGGATTGCATATACAACTGGAATATAATTTTTCAATTTGCAGTGCAGTTGCCTTTAAAATAAAATTAACAAAATCAATTGTGAATTACATTGGATTTTCTTTTTCAGGAAGTTTGTTCATACTTTTCCTCAAAGGAAAATACTTTATGTTACTTCTGAAACTCATGCCTACTTTAATGAAAGTAATTCCACTGAAGTCTATTCAAATATCCATGCTTACCATAGTATCTGAATACAGCATCTGACTATATTCTTTCTGCTCATACTTGTAGGAGAGGAACCTGTACAGAAATGTGGAAAAACCTGATTTACCTCCCTTGCAGTGTTTATGTGCTTAGTATTTCCAAGACAGCTCTGTTTTCACACCTTACAAAGATGCTAGCAGAAAACAGTATAAAATGACCAATGATAAGCATTAAGATTTCATAGTGAGAGCTCTGGGGTGAGGTTTCCAGTCCCAATTTCCTCAGCTTTGGTTCTGGTCAAGGTGAAGAATTATTGCTTTCTACCACTCTCTGTTCCTCCCTTGCTGTTTGAGTTGGTATTGTTTTCTTTTTAGTATTGGGGGAATTTGTTTTCAGGCATTGAAAGTTTTGGCCCCCCTCTTAGTTGTTTCATGGGAGTATCATTGCTATATAATAGAAGAGTAAGGAACTGCAGATAAAGAGATCTAGGTAAGGCTTTTATATGGTTTTATTTTCCCACTGAAACATTATTTAGTTCAATCTGATATAAACATTTGATTCCTTTATGATTCTAGACTTTCAAGGAAGTAATGAAGCTGTATAAAAGAAAGAATGTAATATAATTCACTGTTTTCTTAATATATTGTATTTTCATTGTTCCCTTTCATAATTGAATTTCAACCACTGTGACTGTCTGTTCATAGGCAAAATCCACCTCCCCACTGCCACTATGATAGACTGAGAATCATAAGTACTTGATTTGAGAGTGCAAAAAAATATTTTGTTGGAAGTGCTTGACCGAGGCTTGAATTCAAGACTTCTGACTCATGGTTCACCATATGTACAGAAAGGTCCAACAGTATGTACAGGAAGGCCAGAAATGTGACCAGGTTTGTTTAATTGACTGCTGTTAGATTAGAATAAACTTCCTAAAATGCACATCAGCTCTAGTCATTTGGTCACATAAAATACCTGCTTGATCTATCTGTCTCTCTCACAGTGATAGGCTATTGCTTCTTTTTGTTTAAAATAAAATAAAAAAAAAAAAAAAAAAANGTTTCATTGTGCCTTTTACTGATTGTCCTTTTTGATTAATTGCTTCTCTTTCCTTCTTTTCCATGAAACCATCATTTAAATATCCTTAGTCCAGATGCACATAAATCACTGGGAGTCCTGGAGCAGGACAAGAACACTTAAATTTTCAATTAATTTCCACATCTAACTGCTGCTTTTAGTAGTGTCTACAACAACTCATCACATCAAACATAGCACCACTTGTGATTCCAGAGCTATGGATAGACGGTGAAGGGCATCACACCGTCATAGTCTCTGTATTTTGTATATGGGTAGGACAACAATATGAAGAGATTTTGTTGCAGACAAGTGTTTCCTTATAGACTTTGTTCATAATGACTACCACACAGGGCATTTGACAATTTTACATTGTCTTCTTACAGAAGTGGATTCTGTCTGCTCTTAGTGATTTATTGTACTCTGCAGCACAGTCCAAACAGATGCCTCAAAATTAATACAAAGCCATTTTTCAATTCTGAAATAAAGTAGTGGAAAACTGCTAAGCACATGTAGAAGAATGGAGGTAAAAAACACAAATTAAAAGTAACATACAAATGAAATTCAGATGAAGTTTGAAGCACATTTTAGTGACATTTGGTTGCGCAGTCTTGGTGCCAACACTGGCCATGCTATTTTGAAACCCTGACAGCAGCATCTCTTAACATGCTGTCTCCTCCACTTCTGACATTAATTGTATCCGTTTGAACCATAACCTCTGAAAAGCCTGACATAACCTTTTCTTCTTAGACTGACAAGCCTCTAAATTGTGATCTTGTCAGTGTTGTGGCTGGTAGATTTTGCTCTTTGTTTTGCAGATTGTGAAGTGCCTTCATTGAACAGCTGCAGAGAGTCAGATCCAAGCCAGGAGTTTGCAGAAATGCATGAGTACATAAATCTCTGGGGCCACTGACTCAGTCAGCCAAACAGCCAGATCAATTATGTGCCACAGTCCTTGTAATGAGATTTTCAGCTACATATTAACCCTCTGTGGCCTGTTCTTTTTTATTTATTTATTTGTTTATATCTGAGTACTTAAAACATTTTTACAGTTGTTAAGTCTCTATTGTAAACTTTATGTAGTTATTGAATAGATCTTCATATTGGAAAAATACATTTCAATTTTTATGCTCACTCTTTATCTGGTTGTCAAGCTAAGAAAATTCAGCTACTGCTGTGGTTTTTGATAGCAGGGTTTTCATAAAACACTTCTAGACCATATTGCCACAAAAAAAATTAAGACAAATAAATCTTCCTTCCATAGGCCTTAGTTAGCCATGTAGTATTCTACAAATCCATTTGAAAAATGTCTATTGGTCATTAAATTCAGGAAGGATGTAAACCACAGACCTATTGCATCCCAGCACTGTTTTTTTCCCTAAGTTAATGGCATTACAAAGGCATTGGAAAGATTGAAAATGTATATATAAAAGAGCAATAGAGCAGTATCAAGAAGTATTGGCTTCCGTAGGGCTGAGAATGGTGCCATACGATGTAGCTTTATATCAGATCTTTAACTGCAAGGAGAAAAATTTCCAAATCCAATTTATATGCAGAAATGCGACAAAAGCAGTCATTTAAAGGAAAATAAAACATTTGAGCTTTTGAGTACATATCGCAGCAGTTTTCATGTTTTGCATCTGAACCCTGGACAAAATTTGACCTGTGTTTTTCTATACTCATTTCTAGTAGTCTTGGGCAGTTTTCTCTGAGCAAGGGCCATGAGTACACATAAGGGAGGTTCAGAACATTCTAGCCTGTAATATGCATATTTGCTTAATTTCAATATCTACATGGTGTTTCTCCTTTAAAATTTCATGGGTATGCAATCAACTTAAGTTTAAGGAGAGATTTTGCACTGATTTGTATTTTATAAGCTATGGGGTAGAGAAGAAGGAAGTTATTTTGAGAATGCACAAAGTAGAATATTTTAGAAACACTAATTTAACATCTAAGCAGAAAATTACAGATACGTCCTAGCAAGCTTTCAAAATCTGTGCTCATTGACCAGGGACTGTAATAAGTGAGGATATACCCACTTCTCAAGGAATATAATGATATTTGCATTCAGAATAAAGCCATGTTGAAGTTACTCAGGCTCAATTCCTGGTAATAGGTGTCTGAAGTCTGCTGAAATGACAAGACAGTTATGGTCCAACTCTTAATGGTGATCTAAGTCAAGATGTTGCAATATTGTGCTGAAGTGCTTTTTTGGCAGATTTCCAGTCCTATAGGATAGTTGCATTGCAATTGTGTTCAGAATTCCTAAGTAGCAAAATTGTATCCTGCAGGGTGGTGGAGACATTACACCAGCATGACATCTTAGCAAAGTGCATTTCCATTATTTCTCCCTCGCTTGAGAATGGAAAATTCTCAGTGGCCAAAGTTAAACAAACAGACATAGAGCATTGCAGACCTGTCTCCACTCTTCATCGGTGGCATCCTTTGTTCCTTTCTGCTAAGTGTTCCCGGACCTGCTAAGTGCTTTACTCTTAGCCCTTATTTTCATGAAGAGTCATATGCAATGGGTGCAATGAGTAGCTGAAGTCGAGATCAGTCTAGGAAAGGCTCACAAAGTTATTTATGATAATCACACATCAGCCAAGCACATCTCCTGTGTCAAAAGGGTATTGGATAACAACCCTAAATCTCTTAGGAATGAGGCACAGGTATATCAAGAAACCATGTAGAGGGCTTCGTACAAAAGTGATGCCTATCTTTCCCTGTGCCCCTTATGAGCTTTGCATTTCATTTCAATGTCTTTCTTTATGGATTTTAACAGTACAGTCTCCTCCGAAACTATCTGTATTTTGGCTCTGATTAGTATCTTATTTTTACACCTCCTCAGTGTTACTGAGGTCCTATAGCATTAAGACTTAACCTGTGTAAGTATTACTGTTCCTGTTTTATGGATAGAGATGCATCCTATAAATACACAGAAAACCACAATAAAACACTACAAATTGCCAAAAACCTGCCATATAATTGGATGATGTTATGGAGAGTGGTGGCTTGGAGGCAAACTACAGTGAATAAACAGACATGTATGCCTCTGTCCAAGGTAACTTAAGAGGCAGAGGAATCTTCATCTCCTGTCAACTGTTTTGATGTCAGCTAATTTTTACAGCTACCATTCAAGACAGAATGTTTCCTGCAAACTGTACTAAGACAAGATCTTTTTGTCTGTTTTTAACATGCTATTTATATATAGAGGTGATAATGTGTTTTAGCCCTGCCTTACATTAGTTAAAATGGAATTTGTCCAGCCCTGTGAACTGTAGGTGAATACTCGTTTTATCGTATCTTTTTCAGTCATATAGTAAGGGTTGAAGAGGCAAAAACAATCCTGAAAGTGCCATAAGCTGCTTCTTGTGAGTGCTCTTTACTCTTTTGCCACTGTTTATTGTAACTACTGGAACAGCTATAACTTCTGAATAGTTGAGACAGTTCCCTGAAGGGGACAATATAGGGTGAATATATAGAAAATTTATAATAGTCAGTTTGGTTTGCAAGTCCTTGCTCTCTGGTTCTGTATAGCTTCTCTTCTGCCCTGTTAAACTTCATAAAATATGAATGGACAGTGAGTGATTTTGTCATATTCATGTCTCTGTTTTATTTGGTTGGCCCATTGTTGTTCCCAGTAAAGAAAACTGAAGTGCAAGAATAGTTTCCTTTGTTCACCTCAAGATACAGTCATGTCATTCCCTATAGGCCCAGTACTGGCAGCAGCCTGCTTCAAGACCCTACAGGTTTTAATACTTATCTGCTAGGGAAACAAGACAAATTCTGATTTCATAATCGCAGACAGACCAGTAATTAGGCATCCTTTGCTATGTCTAGCCTCTGCCAAGTTTAGATAGCTAACATGATCAGACTATTGGGTACCTGCAGTTTGCCTATTAGGTATACTGTTTTAATTCTCTTAGATGATTAAGTCTGTTCATCTCGTCTTCATTTTAAATATTAACTTCTTGACTGCACTGGCTACTATGCCTCGCAGCATCTTAATACAGCCATACATTTAGGCCAAAGGAAAGTCAGAAAGACCATTTCAAACCATGCACACAATGACTTACAAATTTCCTTTACCTTTCCCCGACATCTACCTTCACACCAGCATTTATATTCTGATTTGAAACTAATTTTTATGGGTTCTTTTTTTCCTGTCAGGCTTTACACATTATAGCATTTCTATGTCAAGGAAACAAACCTACAGCTCTGTCGGTATTCTGCAGAGCATACATAAAATTAAGTGAAAGCCAGACTTGTCATTACTAAACCTCAAATTCTGGGCACATATCATACCATACCTTTGTCTGAAGTATGAGGATACACAAACTTCCTCCTTAATGAAAACTAAAACTACAGTGCTGTGCAGGAATATGTTTGATGGTATTTGAGAGCAAATTATTTTCTATGCAGGATCAGTTCTTCTGGCAGCTGTCCTGGGGATTGTCTGAACAGAAGATAATGCCACTGGAGTGATTGGAGACCTGATTTTGTAAAGTCTTCAGATAACTATCAGTGCCAGCACAGAGGAGTGACGCGTGTCTGTGCTTACAAACCCCTTCCACTGTGACAGAGGAAACGTGTCTTTAGAAAATGCTTTGTTCCTTCTCATCACAGTTCTAAGTGCCAGCAGACCAACGCTAAGTCTAACGTGTTTGCAAAATACATCTGTTGAACACTTATTGCTTTCTTCTCCCATTGAACTGGTGATCCTCAAGGGCTAATTGAATTTAGCTAGAGAGCCATGCTCCTTTGTTAAGATGCCTCCATTATGGCCTGCCACACTTCAGCTATTTCATTTCCAAATTCCTTCTTCAGAAATTACCAGCAGCTGACCTGCTGAGACTAGGTTTGTAGAATATCCAACTATCTAGACAGGCTAAAAATAACACTGCTTTTCCCATGTGATATTAATAATTTAATCACAGAAAAGACAAGTGTTCTACTTTGTACTGTTGGAATTTCACAGTAATACAACAGAGAAGAATTCTGAAAGCTTTATTTCTACAATTGTTTAAAATCATGTTTTTAATCCAGTTTTGTAAAAATGTCTAACAGAGCTTCCTCAGCTACATAATTTACCTGAACTTCTCTTTTTTTTTTCAGTTTCAGAGATGTTTCACCATTATTCTAATGAGTTGCACTGTAATACACGGGCTCAAGTCCTGGATAACGCTGACAGTTAAACTTGGTAATGCCAGGGCAGAAAAAATATAAGTGCAATAATAGGGTATCTAAGTGATGAAAGCTTCAAAATATTTCCAGTACTTCTTATAATTTTGCTTTAGCTTAGACTTGGGAGATATTCAACAAACAACAGCATGTGATAGCAAAAGTCTTCCTGAAATAGCTTTAAGCTGTATTTGTTTTGAGTACAGTAACAGTGCCACCAAGTGACAGTTTAGAGCAATCATGCTTGTTAGTTACTGTAAATATTTCAAATTAAAACATTGAGAATGGAGGCTAGAAAGCTGACTTCTGAACAAAAGTTGTATGGTAAAACTGAAATAAGAAATTATATAAAATAATATAAATTATTCTTTAGAAGAATCTATGAAATCTATGAATTACTGTAAGTTCCTTGGTTCTCTTTCTCCCCCATCCTTAATTTTAAAGTATATTTCTGCATCTACTCCCTCCTTTGATCTACTAAAAGACAGAAATCTATGAAAATTCTGGTTTTGGCAATTTATGATATTGCCATGAAACGAGTTCATCTTATTCATACTGAATGACTAACAAAAATTGCCAAAATGCTCAGTCTATAGCTAACCATACCATAAAATCATAATATTTGATTGGATATTCTTTGCCAGCTTTAGTGTCTTAGAAAGGTGTTCAAAGGTTTATTCCTCTGGTATATATAAACTGTCTCCTTGCCAGCCAGTGTTTGTATAGAGCCTCTGGACACCCGTGTTTTTCATTGCCCACATTGCACTTTAGTGTAACATGTGTGAATTTGTAGAGATCTATCATGTTCCTTGTAACCCTTAATGTGGAAAGTTAAGCAAATCATCCCCATAAATTTGCTCTCTAGTAACATACCTACTGTAGAAAAGGATCCTTGTGCTCGAAGAAACTCGCTGTTTATCAGGTATTATACATTTATAAAATTAATTTTAATGTGGACAGGTTTCCCTCTATATATATTCAGAAAGTCTATAACAAATGTTCTTTTCTCTCCTTTGGAGCAAGAGTTTTGTAATGTCCTTTTGATATATTAATATTATGGAGCTGATGGTATGCTGTTTCATGAGACAAGATTTTGTGGACATTGAGTTCAGCTCATAAATTGGTGATTTGATATAGATTAGCATCTTGTACATTTTGATTTTGCTCTGCTGTGTGCTCCTGTGTTTCTGTAATCAGTAATTGTCGTGTCTGTGATTCACTTGGCCTTTTCCAGCAGCCAGGAAAGCAAGAGGGTGGTATTTAGCACAAAGGTTCCTGCAGCGGCTTCAGATTCAGCCATCACAGGTTTTGGGTTGCTCTACAGTACATTATTTCCAAGATGCCTTTGGGCCAAATGTTTTGCAATTCATAAAACATTGGGACTTGCCCCCATTCTCAAGATTAATGACTCTCAAATACAGTATACCCAGGGAGCAAGGGTGAAGGTTAGCTCCAGGTTGCTAAGCAGTGCACTGAATGCAGCCATGTAGAGCTGCTGTGCCTTTGCTATTGTGCCATAAATCAGGGGAGGAGGAGATTGAGTTACAGCCAAGAACACAATTTCATTTAGTTTCAAGACTTACGTACAGAAGGAATGAAAGCCACCTTGTGAGCTAAATTCAGAGCTGCTCTAATGGCTCCATTTTCCAGATTAGCTGATGACCTGGGGGGAAAGGATGTGTTAAATATAAGGATAAATCCAAATTTGCTCTGCATTTGAAATATATGTTTGTTTTGCTGATCTAGCACTGGTGCTGGAATAGATGGGAGGAACAACCTCCAGAAAGCTCTATTGCAGCTCAAGTTTTTTTCTACAAATTGTTTTTTGTAATCCTGACATTCCCCTTTATCATTAATTCAGCAGATACATTAAATCACAAGATAAATTGCAGCAGCTAATACAGTACATAGAGAAAAAGATGGAATAAAAGCAATAAAAACTATAATGAACATTTCACTTGACATGTCCCTCAGGTGTTTTGAGGAGTAAAAAAGATGTTTTGTAGGTTGTCACAATGACAGCAGGATGAACAGTGCATTTATTGCTTTTAATTAAGTGTAGTATGGTTCACTTATATTAATAAATGACAACTAAAAATAAATTACCAACAGCATTTTCCAGGATTAGCTACAGAGCACAAGATGTTGCTGTTGTTTTATAACAGGTATAAAGCCAGGCTGATTTCATTTACTGCAGAACTGTCTTTTGTACAGTTAAATCTCATAAAACATAAACTAGAGCAATGAAAGGCAGATTGCCTAACTATACCAGTGGCTTTGTGTATTTCTGGAACAGTTTCTAATAACAGCAAAAGCTGGTACCTTGACAGATAGTGAACGTTCTGAAAGATGAAAACTCCCATCCTTTGCTGCCTTCCCTGCAGCACTAGCAGTTGCACAGCTGCCCGGAGAGTCAGATCAACTCACTGATGAGACCAAAATTTAACTTCACCAAAAAAAATTATTTTGTAAACTCTGCATCAGGTGATTTTCTTCTATATTTTAAGTTATGTTATGAAGAATATGATTCTAATGAATAGAACGAAATGTGTACCCAGTATCCAAAATACAAGTGTGGTTTCTAATTGCCTGATTAACACACTGTCAACATTTCCTTACTTATTTCCTTCCCTTCACAACTTAGATGTAAAATACACCCATATTATTTAAGATTTGAAATCCATAAAATCGAATGTTAACATTTTCCAAAAATCAATGAAGAATGAATTCTAATACACTTTTATGTCTTTGGTTTTGTTTTGTTTACATGTTTATTGTTAAATTTTAATTCCAGGTTTTACTTTGGAATAAAATTTAACATTCATTTTTAGACATCCTTGTTTAGTTGGAAGGACATTTGGAGCAGTAAAGTATGTTTATATGGAGACTTACTTGAAAAAAAATAACGTGGAATTCCAAGATCATTGTGAATACTCTGACTGATTTAATCCCTTTGTCCATGGGGTAAAGGTGGCAGTGCTAAACAAGGCTGTAGAGCAAACTGATATCATTTCAGAAACATAGGAACTTCATAGAACATCAGAAATAAACACGTTCCCAAGTCTGCTGATCAAGATGTTTCACCAAACCACTGATAAAGAATAAAAATAAATGATGGGTTGACAGTGTTTTTCATGTAGTAGTATGTAAGTACTTTTATATGAGAAAGAAATTTTTTCCCAATAATGTGTTTATGATCCACAGCGTAGAATCTTTAAATTCCAAAACACCCTTTACATATCTCAGATAAATACCTCCTTCGGAGAACTATTTAATAGGCCATTTGGTACTATGTTCTTCCAGTTGCTTACTGACATTGAGACAGATTTAATTAACTACATCTTTGCCTAGAAAAATCAGGTAGAAAATAATATCGGATTAATCCAGTACATCAGTTCTTTCATTACCCAAGATTTCATTTTGTTCCAGTAATGTCTTCTGTCCTTTAAGATCCTATAAGATTATTCTTATCTTCCACTCATCTTTTAATAAGTTATCCTTGAAAATTTTACTTCAAAATTTCTGTTGTACTGAAGCCAGAATAAAAGTCCAGGTAGTTACTCAAATAATAATAATTTTCTCTTTCTTAAGATAAGTTCTTAATTTTCTTACAATTACAGTATTTCAATAATCCAGTCATAATACACCAACCAACCACATATTTTATTAAAAAGCTGAACTACCGGCCCTCCGGTTTCACACAGATGATTCTTGTTAAGAGTATTGAAATCAGCTTTGTAGAAAAAGTTAATATTAAGGAAAGCTATGCAATTCCATAAAATATATAATTTGAGTGGAGATTTTTATGTCTCTCCACTTCCATTGTTCATAGAAAACTCTTTCTTTGTATATGTATTCTTACGCATGGTGATGATGTTCCTGTTAGGTTCATATAACTACCTTAATACAGATCTTGCTGAAAGAATTGAAAGAAGCTTCTTCATCCCTGCATAAGAAAGTCTTTCATCCATACAGCCACTTTCCAGCATGACTAGACACATGCAAGAGGCTAAAAGTCATAGGGTAGAATTATTTTTTAGAGGATCGATATTTGTGGAAATATATCAGTCAAGCTTCATTTAAATATAGATATCATTTTGCACCTCCAAGAAGCAGCATATACAGGACAGTACGTATAATACTCCTTATTTGTCTACATTTTGTGAATTTCTGCTTCCACAGGATGGAGTTTCAGCATGGGCTCTGCCTACCAGTTCCACAGCTGGCGAGTATTTGTGATTGTCTGTGCACTGCCCTGTGTTTCTTCTGTGGTTGCCCTCACCTTTATGCCGGAAAGCCCACGGTTCCTGCTGGAGGTATAACTTTCCAAATGGTTTCTAAATTCCAGTCAAAATTATTTCTGTTTTATATCATGACCTCTAGCAAACAGGCATTTAAATCATTGAGGGACTATAGTGAGTGACTTAATTTGTATGTATATTGGCCTTAAATGTTTTGTTCTAACATTTAGGTTGGAAAACATGATGAAGCTTGGATGATACTCAAGCAAATTCATGACACAAACATGCGTGCTCGTGGTCAGCCCGAGAAAGTCTTCACTGTGAGTATTGCTTTTAAAACTAATCACCTATCACATCAGCAAGCCTGCTGACTGGTGAGGTCTGGCGGGCTTAAGCAATCAGTAGTAATACTCTAAATGGCTAAGTGAATTTTTTGCACTCTAAATACCTAAATATAAAGTATTGTGAATTCCTACTGAAATTGTTACATATACAATGTCTATTAAGATCTCAACCTTTGGCCAGGATATTCATGAGTGTATGAACCCACAGCATGATAATTTTATCTTGGTGTACCAAGATGCTTAATAGATTCCATCTGTGTTTTATTTATTAAGTTTTCACCCTTAGTAATAACATAGAAGCCTGGATTAGTTAGGTATTGTGTTTTTAGGATTTGGAATTTTTTTCCATTTTTATCGGGTAAAATAATGATTTTACAAACTACATTTTCACTTCTATGAAACAGTAATTTCAAACATTTAATATTCTCAAAATGTCTTGGAAGCTCAAATTCATTTTGTTGAGACCTAATTATAAAGCCTATTTAAAGTATTGATGAGTTGTTTCTATTGGAGGAGAAATTGCCAGTTCAAAACTGAAATTTTTTTATGGCATCTCCCTTATTTATGAAGACTATACGCAACCATCCTGTCTTCCTGGAAACAGTGGGATCAAACCGTACTTTCTTGCTTTGAAATCCAGTCGGCCTCTCCAGCTTGTATAGTGCTGTGGCAGTACGTGCACTCTGCTCCCTGAGAGCCATGTGTGGGTTGTTTTTCCTCTTCCAGAAGCTTTCTTCTTACTGTAATGCACATATAACTCAATTAAGAAATCCTCTTAAAGGTTCTGCATTTGCAAGTAGTCTTGAGGAATGACCATCTGACCACAAAACTTTATTCCATTGAGACTTGCAGTTTGTTGCTTTGGATGTAGTTTCCATTACTTCCATTTAAATCTTTCCACAAAGACGCTCAAGAATTCCTATATTTACCTTGACAGAAGGCTGGTTAGCACACTTACCATGTTAAATCCACATTTATTGGTACACTAGTGACCTACCCCTAATCCCACCTAACCTAATATTTTATATTCTGATTTAATTTATGAGTAAAGGGATTTGCCTAGCACCATACAGCTATGGTGTAATTTCACAATTGGCTCTTGCTGATCTGAGCTGCTTTCAGACAGAATATGCCTGCTTCTGGTAACTCCAGGGGGAGTTTTCTGCCACCATTTGTATTCATTGACTGATTTCACAGTCAGCCACAGCATTGACCCTGTCCCCCTTTAGTACTTTAGGTTTGGACACAAGGAAGAAGACAGAAATGTGCTGGGAGAAAATGTGGGAGGGAGGCTAAGCCTCTCACGTCACTTTGACGTAATTGTAATCATGTCCTAAAGCAGCTGTGGGGAAGAAAGCAAAGCACATGCTTGTTGTTTCCAGCTCTTGTGATCTAACAAGTCTTTGTCTCTATGGTTGTTAAAATGTGACGCTCAACCACTTTATCTACAGCTATTTTTTAAATTGATCAGCCATTAATTTTGCCAGTTTCTGCCTTGAGCATTAGGAAAACTCAACTTCATTTATCAAGCTGAGATTAGAAATGCTGTGCTGTGTATCAAGGTTAGACATATATAGAAGTCCCTATTTTTAGCTTGCATTAATATAATTAGAAAATGCATCATTCTCTTCTTATTGTACAACATCAGCACTTCATCTCATAAAACCCAGAAAGCAAAGAACTTACGCATAATTTGTTTGACATATCCTTTTAGGTTTTTTTTTTCCTAAATTAGTCCTAGATATTGTGACATTTTATCTTGGTAATTTATTCACATACTTCTCTTATTTCTATACTTCTCCTTTGCTTATCCAACTCCATTCCATGACTTATGCTTTACTATTTTTGTCCACTTCATGTTGTTAGTTACAGCAGACACACTTTGACAGTATGTTTTCTGACTCTAAGGATGATGTAACTTTTTCTCCATTACTACTATAGTTTTTGTGTGATTTTCTTTTGCGCATTTTCCTGTATTGCATTGATTTTCTTTCTTTTTAGAAGCTTTTTTTCACAAGTTATGTTTATTCTTTTTACTCATATTATTGACGGGATTATCTTCAAACGTTTAGAAAGAGACGGCATCAACTGACAAGCAGTCAGGTTTAGAGTTAATCCAAAATGGAGTATTCTGGTTCCTTAATTAATTGAGTGGGTGTCTCCTCACACTTTGAAGAATTTGTCTTGAAAGCAGTGACACTAACAGAGATTGTAATAAACTGATAGTGTCTTCAATCATGGAACTACCCAAGTTAAATATTTATGTACATGCTTTATTATCTTCCTGGGTTTTTAAAATACATATTCATTAGATCTCTTGGTTTAAATATGTAAGTAAAAAGAAAAAGCTTTGCATCCTTAAAAATTTTCTCTACTCCTCCACTGCCATGTATTAATTCTTTTTCCTGCAAATATTTTTCTTTGCAACAAGTTTTGATTTTTTAAAATTTAAAACATTACGTATTTCTAACCATTGCTTTTAAACGGAAGCATCATTTTCATTGAAATAGGTTTTCTTTTCTGAGTTTGATTTTTTTTCATTCTTCATATACTGACATGCTGAATTTTCATGGTCTATGCTGAATTTTCATGACTCAGTAGGACTTTTCATATGTTAGAGAACCACCAAGACCAGGGAACTTTTGTCCCCAGTCACATACAGTGGTCCTAGGATACACACATTTCCCCGAATCTCCACAGCTCCAACCAAGTCAGGTGCCCACTATGCTGAAAAGGCTGTCCCCGAGCCCACAAGAGTGGGATTCAAAAAGCATCCCCTTTCTGCCAAGAGGAGTATGTAAGGATTTCTGTATGTAGGAGATACCAAGTAATTTTTGAGGACTTGACTCAGTCTTTTGTATAACACATTTCATAAAAGCAGTTTAAGAAAAGCTTGAGATCAGTGGAATAATGCAGACAGGATTATTGGATGAGGCATGACAAAAAGGATACAGGCTTTTGATAAAGTCATCATCTGGCAAAACAGTGAGCTGTAGTACTTCAGAAATGAGGGTAGTTATACCTCAAACTGCTCAGTGGGCTTTTCTATGTTCTTGTTCATGGAATGAGGCTGCTGTTGCATCTCAAACAGATATATAATGTAAAAGCAGTGGGCTGAAAACTAGAGCTTTATCATCAATATTGCTACTCCCTGATGTCTTGTAATCCAGTGTGATACACTGGAGGTGGGGGCAGGGGGACTGTCCCCATTCTGTTAAGAAGAAACACAAGCTATGGCTAACTCCAGAAACTGCAGCCAAACACCAAACACTCAGTCTCTTGATCCCTCCTTCCTTCCTTCCTTCCGTGTCAGTCCCTTCCCCCATTTTATTCATTTTCTTTCTGTTTTCTGCTTGTCTTCTTTTAAAATAACCTGTGGATTAATACACTGCCTTTTGTGATATCACTATAAAGCTGGGACCGGAGCAGAAACTAAAACCAAAACCATACAGTAGTATAAGTTTGTCAGGTCCTGTGTCTGGAAAGACCATGTAGTACATCCTTGTTCTGCTACACAAGAGAGTAGAAGTAAAAATTAGCATTGTAGGATGCATTACATTCTCTGTCACTGGTAATTCTGTATTTTCCCCTGATGTCTGTTTGTATCATTTCACTTTAGATAAGTAGGTGATTGTTCATAACAGCAATAACATGTGTGGTTCCAGATCATTTCACCTCATTTCTTCTCTCTTCATTAAGTTCTCTGTTTAACACTAGAGAAAATAACAAAATAATGAAAAGGTTGTCCAAATACTAATTCATGACATTTTGAATACTTCTCTTTTCACTGCTGTGTCTTTAATCAAAAGACTTCCAACACTGTTGTGATAGCAAGTCAGACACAATTTGAAGGCAAATTCTGAAGATGATTAACTGGTGGTTTAAATTAATGTTTTATCCTTTGTGGCATCAGAGGTATATAGAACACCACTTTAGAAGAATATGACAGCAACAGCTTATTGTAGCCAGAGGAAATGCGTTTCCTGCATATCTTGAACGTAGAGCTTTTCTGAAATAGTTGCATCCATAAAGACTTTGGTATTACAATGTGCTACTATTCCTTTATAAATCTAAAGCATTTCTAGTGTAGACACAGCTTGAGCATCTGCTCATTTTTAGTAGATGGAGTATAATAAACCCCACCAGTACTCCTCCATAAGCTGTTCATGATTCCAGAAAATACAAATATTTTTGTTCTGCTTTTATTTCTAGGTTACCAGAATCAAAACACCAAAGCAGATAGATGAGCTCATAGAAATAGAGAGCGATACTGGAACTTGGTACAGGAGGTGTTTTGTAAGAATCCGCACAGAGCTGTATGGTGTAAGTAACAACATCTCTGTTCATTCTGTAATTACCTTCCTCCTCTTTAATTAACTTTCAGACTTGAGATGGATTTGCTGAGCTCCTGCTGTTGATAGCTGCAATGCTACATTTTCCATGCAACTGAGGGAATCAGGAACCAGTGTAAGGTTTTGGTTGCCTGACCCAGAAAAAATGCAGGTGAATCACAGAGCTTTATCCCAGCTTCAAAAGAGGAAAATGCTGCATTGGTCCTCACAGAAGTGATAGCTAATAATTACATAGTGATATACATAAAAAACACAAAATAACTATGTATTGACAATGTGAATCAATATTTTGCATGAATAAATAAATTAATAAATTGTGTAAATTAATGCCTTTACAAGGCATTGTACCTGCACATGTTTTTTAGGTATGTCAAATATTTTACCAGAAAAATATTTTAGAGCTATTTCAGATTTCAATATAAGCTTGGTGGGACTGTACTTCTTATCCTTTTGTTGTTTTTTTGTAAAACCAAAATTCCATAGTATCTTTGAGCCTTGCAATGAAAATTGAAAAAAGCCTCATGAATTAATTTTTTTGAAGTTTAAAACTGTATTTTCACAGCGATTAAAAATCTGTCATTTTAAGCTCTCTAGAACTATGATGAAGTGTTGCAAACCAGGTTTGTCACAAAACTACTTTGTTAGGAAAAGTCACATTTTCCCTGTGAAAAAGAAAAAATTCCAGAAACTGTCTACTTTTACAGTTACTGACCAAAAATGGAGG
>VYXC01008457.1:0-93412 GCA_013397175.1 Platysteira castanea
TCGGATGCTGCGGGGGAAAGCGTGGGCAGGTGAGTCTGAAGCATAAGGGAGTAAGCCTCACTTCTGTCATGCCCGTGAGAGTGGCATCGTGTCCTGCATCAGACTTCAGTTCTAAGCCTTAGCTCAAAAGCTCGAGATGGAAACGTGAACTTCGTTTATTTATTTAATTTTAAAGAAAAGTGTTAATTTGATTAATTGATGCAGAGATCTGTGTACTTACAATTAAACTGGATTCAGGGCACAAATCTGAACAGAAGTGGGGCTAAGGGGACTTATTCCACTCCTGTTGACTGAAGCTTCATTTTACCAGCTTGATCCATGTGTCTCTTAATTTCTCCACTGTCTGGTGCCTGTGGTGTAAGCACGAGGCTGTCAAGCCCTATATAAAGAAAATGCTAGCAAATACTACAAGCAGTGACAGAGAATAATTTTCCAGTGATTCCTGGTGCTTTCAATAAGTTCACCTTGGTTCTAGCAATATGACATCTTTTGCAAAACTCCTGTAGTGTAATCCAGGCCATAGTCTTCCTAAGAATATGCAAGATACAATAATAGCTATAATCAGTGTCTTTCTCTAATGCAAGTTCCCCTCATTTGCCAAGAGGAAAAAGTCAGAAGAAGACAAGGAAAAATTACCTGAACGTTACTTTAGATCTCTGAAGAAATAATGTTAAATGTAAATGTTGGTACCTGTTGATCTACCTGTTTTAGCTATAATTTGTTTTCCAGATTCGTAGTTGTTGCATTCAAAGCAAATAATTAGAGGATTGTTGTATTTAAAAATCTGTAATTTTCATTGTTTCAACTGAGTAAAGTGTAGTTTCACATGTTACAGGTTTTGAAATAACATAACTTTGTCTTTAGTCAGCACAGTCGGTTTTTTCTCCTCTGGTATTTTTCATGTTGTTTTCTTTGAGTATGCGTGTTAAAACTATCTGATTAGAAAAATACATGTTGCAGATGATAATGGGACTGTCAGGATGTCGAATCAGCAAGAGTAATCATGGTAAACAAGTAGTGAATGACTCGAGGGAAGAACACATCAGCTTTAAAAAATTATACATCATCCTTCCATATCAGCATCTCTCAGCTTTGCCGTCTGTGTATCCCAGCCTTTGTCATCCAATTTGCACCCAAGCTCAGTCATTTCGGTTCAGCACGTTGTCCTGCAGCCTTCTCCAGTGTTGCCATCTCCTTTCATTAGCATCTCTTAAATCCTCTTCGGTAGGATGCCTCGCTACTGCTTGTGAAACGTGACACGATTTACCTCTCGTGCTTCCCTTCCCCAGCAGAATGGGATGGCTCCGGTAATTTACATAAGCTGGGCAGGGAGGGAATGTAGATGGGTAACATTCACACGTATGCACGGGCACGCATGCAAACATACGTGTTTATTTTATAGGCACGCATCCAGGAGTGTAAACCTGCTGTGTTCATGCTGTATTTATGCCCCTGCTATGTTCACTTTTAAGAGTTACCTTGATACGTTGGCAGAACCGGTGAATTTTAAACAGTGGCTAAAGAAGCCTTGCACAGAGCTTATTTGCTGTATAGAAACATGGATACCTGCACCATACCGGCAACAGAAACAACGCGATGTGACTTGATTGTCCAGTCAGCTGTCATTTTTAATTTACTGTGTTTTAATTTACAGTGTTAAATTCGATATCCACAGCTAGTTTCTCCTGAAAAGTTTCCAATCTAAAAAATAATTCACCTACAGAAAATGGTCTGCAGAAAACTTTAGTAAATCTTAGACAATTGAACTGTATTGCTAATAGTTCATAGTTACAGAAGGGAAACTCAGTCCAAATAATTCAATTTATTTAAATGGTTATTTTGGTACTACAAGGTGCCAGAGGCTCAGCCATCAAATAGATCAAAGGTAATCATGTGTATTTCATTCTAAAACTATAAATTATACATACATGAATAATGCAGTGCTTTGTGAAGTGCATGCACATCTAAAGTACCTGTGAAAGGTAGGGTATTTGACATCTTTGGTACTGAGGCTACTAGGCTATGCATATAAATGATGTGCTCATAGACTGTAGAAAACGCAATATGATGTAGCAGAGAGTAATAAATTATGAAAAGTGTGCTTTTAAAAGAGGTCCTAGAATTTAAGAATTGTTGATTTAAACTGTAATGAATTCATGAGGGTAAGGTGGTACTGCTGGTTGTTTTTTCAGCTCCCTAGGCTTGATCTAATAGCATTCATACAAAGCTGATTTCTGTAACAATGTGCCAGAGTCCAGCCTGCAGGTGAATTTACAAACCTCCAAATCATTGAGAAAAAGATTGTGCCTTGTCTTCAAATCACGTAGTTACTTCAAGTTCCAGTGTCCAATCTTTGAGGCCCATTAGTTGCCATACTGGTTGAATCACTGGAGCTGCAGCCTGTCACACGGAGCATACACAAGATACATAATGCACAGCTGAGCTACAACTATTAGCAAGTGATATAACAAGGATCATGTAGGTGGAGGTCAAATCCCAGAATAAATCCCAAAGACTTATGAGGGTTGAACCTGAGAGGCTGTGCGAGGATTTGGAACGTGTCTTAACTAAAATGATGTAAGTGATCCTATGCAGCTTATCACTGCCTCCATAGCAATAAATAAAATGCTGAAAGCTTCAAGAACACCCGTATTTTAACAACTACAGATACACATAGGATCCGTTATAAAAGCGCTTGAAAAGTCATCTTTTATTTTGTGATGCTGATACATATTTCACCTTGAAAGGCTATTTTTTGAATTCTGCCATATTTTCTTTCTGTAGTCCTTTTACTCTAAATAAATAAGCTTTAAGAATACTAAGTGATGGTAAAAATAGCTTTATCTGTCATAATTACGTGATAAACAACTACATTTACTTCATATCAGATGTATTAATTCTTGGTTGGTTAACAGTTTTGAATTAAGTTATGTTGGGTTGACATATTCTGCCCCAAAAGGGAACTGCTAGCATAGCCCAAACATGAACTCTCAATGCTCTTGAGACAGAGATTACAGTAATTTAAAGTTCCTTCACAGATATTTGCCAGGCTGCAGAGCTCACTTTGATGGCTTAGCTGATAGCTATCAACTTCCTAAATTTGTTACAATTTGTAATATTAAAGTGTGTGCCTGTGTGTTGGTTTTTTTCCCTGCTAACAAGGTGCAAAATTGTCTGAAACCCAGGCCACAAAGCTGCTCAGAGGTCTTGGCTGTGTCCAGATCGCTGGATTGGGTGCTGAAAACAGATACTCCTGCTGCCACACGTGTTCTCAGAGCACTGAAAACCCATGAGAACGTTATGTGTGAATGTATCCGATAATCTACTGGTAGCAGGCTCTGGAAAAAGGAGGAAAGCTGGTTTTGAGCGGCTTAATTTGAAGCAGACTTGAAAGGTTTCTCATTTTTGAGGTGCAGCTGCTCAGCACAACGGAATTTGCTGCAAACATGTGAATCGACTTGAGAGAGAGGGGAGTTACGGCTGTGAGCTGGATACCACTCCTTTGGGCCTGGAGCTACAAGCCCAGCTGTTCTCAGTATCGCAGTTTAGCTTCAGTCATTTCGCGTATGCAGCTTCCTTCTCAGTGCCTTGTTCCTGCTTACCTGCATTTCTGCATGCCTACTTTAAGGAATCCACTGGATTGCAGAGATCCTAAAATTTAGATACTGCAGCCTTCATAGCTCTAGTTCTAGGTCTTTAATGATGTGGTTCTAAAGAGATAACTAGAACCTGATTTTCAAAATTACAAAATACTTACGTGTACTTATTCATATGTTACTTGAACTCATATTTGTTGTCTAACAACTGGCTGTCTTGTTAAAAATACTTCTTTTGTACCAGACAGTGCATTTAAAATAGTTGGACACAAAACCTCAGTTGCTGTTGAATCCAAAAGGAAGAGGGTGAAAGGGCATGAACATTTGCATTTCAAGTAGGGAGTGCTATCACTAATGTATATAATTTGTTACATTTTTAGTACAATAATAAATCTGTCTCTTTTAGCTGTAGTTTCAGTCTCAGTGATTTAGGCATCGAAAAGCAATGTTCTTGAATAATTATTCATCTCTTTCAGGTAAGTACAGCAAGGAAAAAAGTCTAGGTGAGAAAGAAAGCATGTTAAAATTCTGCTTAACACACTGGGAGAGAAGTCAAACTTTCAAGAGCTAGGAGGGATTCAAGTTTTACTTGGCTGGTGACTAGACTGAGGCTCAGAGGATTGTGTGTCTGTCCATTTGTTTCTCTCGTTAACTCACTTGTGAGCTAAGTACCTGTTCTAAGTGCCTAACTCGGATTGACCAGACTTGTCAGCCTTTAGGCAACCAAGTTTTACCCTCAGCGTAACCACTAGCTTTAAATATTCAGAGCTGAGAGTGTAGTTCCCAGGTAGGAGATACTTTTCTATGAAGGGCAGATACCAGTGTGGGGTGGGTGCAGCGCCAGGGGCTGGCAGGGGCTGTGGGCCCCTTTGCACAGCAGCCAGGGCTGCCTGTGCTGGACACAGAGGGCTCCAGCCAGCTCCGGCTCATCCCCTGCAGCCAACACGGTGTCACTTAAGGGAAAAAGCATTTGGGAGAAAGTAGGATGCCACAAAGGCGGTGTGTGGGGACTAAGGAGAAAAAAAGGCTGAAAACCACCTCTGCAGAAACCCAGGTCAGAGAAGAAGGAGCAGAGGTGGTGTTCTGGGCACTGGGGCAGAGATTCCCCTGCAACCCTTGGAGGGGACCATGATGGAGCAGGACCATGTGGAGGACCCTTCGGTGGAGCAGGGTATTTCCTGGAGCAGCCTGAGGCCAGTGAAGAGGAGGAGGAACAGGTTCTCCTGACAAGAACTGTGGTCCGGGGAGGACCCACACTGGAGCAGGTTTATCCTGCAGGACTGCGGCCTGTGGAGTGGACCCACACTGGAGCAGTTTGTGAAGGACTGCAGCCTGCAGTAAAGACCCACACTGGATCAGGGGCACAGTGTGAGGAAGGAGTGGCAGGGAGGAAGCATTATGGACTGGCTGCAGCCTCCCATTCCCCACCCCTTGTGCTGCTGGGTAGGGTAGAGGAGCTGGAGGAGTTGGGAATGTAGGGGTGAAGTTGAATCTGAGGAAAAATGAGTGGTAGAGTGTTTTGTCTTTGTTTCTCACCATCCAACTCTATTTTAATTTGCCATAAATTGAGTTTTCCCCAAATTTGAGCCCTTTTTGCCTGTGATGACAATTGGTCTTCCAACGTAATTTTTCTTCCTGTTTTTTTTTCTTGACCCGTGAGCATTCTCATCTTACTTTCTCCTGCTGGGCTGCTGAGAAGGGGAAGTGCAATGGTAGCTGGGTGGGCATCTGGCAGTCAGTCAAGGCCAACCCACTATTCTACCCTAAAAATTGTGGTTTTAAATATGAAGCTGAGCTCTACACACTTCTAAAAGTGCCTTGTAAGGACCAGCGTTTCATGGCAGTTTTGGGATTGCAGGTCCCAGATGGTCAGAGCCGTCTCTCTGTGGCCCTGCAGAAGGTGTTTGCTGAGCCTCACGACTCTTCAGGACTTTCCTGCTGGCTGACTCCTGTTAAGCTGCTCCCTAGTTGGTTGCTTGCCATATTTTGGATCCAGTGTTGAAAGGCCAATCTCTTCCTAGACTATTAAACACATTTATCATTAGGGTCCTTAGAGGCCTAGAAGGAACAAATAATTCTCCTTTATCAGGTAGCCCATAATTTGTCAGAATTTTATGTAGTGCCAAACTGCTTCATGCGGTGCCAAACCATGTTGCTTCAGGAGGTCTCAGCACCTGCACTGCACCCAAATTACTGCACTGTTTATTTCTATCAGTCCTGCATTCAGTCTTTTTCTACCACAGCTGGACATGTTAACACACACTCATCCGCTCTTCCTATCTCCTTCCAAAAATATATTAATGTATTTTAGTGATTAATAGTAGAGTTGTATTTCTGTGAAATTTTTCCTCCCTCCTTTCCTCCAGTATAGTGCAGAATAAGAGTTCAGATCACACTGTATATTGAATGTGAATTTTACAGCTGAAATTATTGTAAGGGATCTGAAATGAGCTGAAATTTTACTTACATATTTTTAATTATAACTTTTTAGTCTTCACTTTCTAGGGTGAGCAAGTCCCATTTTTCTTTCTCTCCCTTTTCTATGTCCTCAATCATTCTTGCCATGCTGTTATTCTGCTTTACCTTTCTGTTTAAAAGAAGTACTTAGAGTGTTCCAGATAAGTCTGCACTGTTGTTTCATAGTTCTAGTGTTTTTTGTGTCATTAACACATTCCATGTATACATTGTCAGTTGTTATGTCAGCAAGCCTGCCCTGCAGTGAGCACGCTTTTTCACTGAGCTGTACATATGTCGTAAGTTCATAAAATGGTTTGGGTTGGAAGGGACCATAAGGGCCATGTAGTTCCAGCTCCCCTTCCACCAGACCAGGCTGCCCAAAGCCTCATCCAGCCTGGCCTTGAACACTTGCAGGGATGTGGCATCCACAGCTTCTCCGGACAACACGGTCCAGTGTTTCAACACCATCATAGTGAAGAATTTCTTCCTAATATTTAATCCAAACCTACCCTTTCAGGTTCCCTTTCCGACAGCATATGGTTCATTTGGAAGCATGTAGGGCAGTAGTTTACATGTTTTTCACCTGTATTCATGGATTTCTGTTTGCCTATGTTGCACATCCCTTGTCATCAGATTGAGAAATCGCTGTAGTTGTTGTGGGCCACCCTGAGGTTCCCTGCACTCCTTTTGTTTCTCTTGCCTATAGAATTTTTTGGCATCCTGCGATCTTATTGTACCACTGCTCCTTCTTTTCATCAGTGTCATTAACAACAGGTTTTCCTACAGAGCCCTGAGGAGTACTGCTATTAAACTTTTGCAGTAGTGAAGGTGACTATTTAATCCTGTTCTTGCTTTCTGTCTTCACATTTTTTCATCCAAAATAGTGTTTGGCTTCCTATCCTATTATTTGTTTTTTCTTCTTTAGTGGCATAGCCTTTAGAATTCTAAATAAGGTCTCCTGTATCCAGTACTCCACTGGCACACTCAAACCTTTCAGGAGATTTGAAATATCTAATTCCAGTATCCATGAAAAGTGTTTAATTCCAGACTAGTAATACCCAATTTCAGCCATTTCAGTTTTAAGTTTAAAGATATACTGTACTTAAGGTTTTTTAACTAAACTTCTGGGAACTGATGCACAAATGCATCTGGAAATCCAAATGCCTCACTTACAGCATTTGAAACATAGAAAGTCCCTGTTATTGATCTCCAGTTTCAGAAGCAATGTGTCTTCTCCGTGAGGGAATACATGGTGTTGGTAGCAAATTATCCACATCATCCCAAGACTTCAGAAGGGTTTTGCGAGCTCATGCTTTTCTTGTTTTAACAGAGTTGCTTACTTTGTTGGGGATTACAAACCAGGTGACCCTTGTTTTTAAGAACTGCTGTAGGTAGACATCAATCTGATTTTGAATCACCAGAACTAATTAGTGTGACTGTTAAGTGTCAGAACTAGTCAGGAACTTAACTCTGTACTAAATTTGTGCTGAAATTACATCTTTCGAAAAAAAGGTTAATGCTTTGTTATTTATCTTATGAATAATTCTTCCCACCATCAAGCTTTTGAAACTCTGAGTTATGTTTTTAGCATAAATTATCTGCACTTTAGAAGTTAATTCTTCTGAGCTAACATTCCAATCTAAGAGTGGGTTGAAAGAATTCAATTTTTTTATTTCAGTGTGTAATAAAAATGCCCATTTTTTTGCCCAATAAAACTTCAGCTAATCAGCATGAACAAGGCTTGATTTAAAGTGAGACAAACTGATTTACACTGAGGCAAAATTAGTAATGGGGAATACTAATAAAAACTTTGGATATTAAGTGATGCCCAAGGCTGTTTCTAGAGTAATTTCATTATTTCTGGATGAAAAATAAATTAAATATATTAAATAATTTAAAAAGTTGTACATGATTTTCTTTAATTGTCTGGGAATTGAGTGGAGGGTAAGTCTGGTATCTGGTTTTAAGAAAGTGAGTACATAGCATTCTAATCATGGATAATAAGCTTTTGTTCCAGGAATAATTCAGGTCAAAGAGTTAGTTTCTGAAAGTTCTGTATTTCATTTGCTGTTAAAGGTGAATCTTGTGTGATCAGTGAGACAGAGGAATACAGGTGGAAAATGGACACTACCTAGTCTGAGGGAGTTGACTGATTCTGAGAGAATTTCATTCTAGTCATATTTCAAACAAAAAAGGTTCCTGAATGGAGTTTCAAAACTTGTATTTTTCTTTTTTAAAAATTCAAAGCTTTCACTGAAAGTCTTTCAGTCCCACATTTGTAAGACACTTGTCTTGAGTCTTAAAACTCATTTTGCAAGTGGTAGATGTGATATGAATTTGGAATGGCATTGAAGGTCTAATCTGGAAAGGAATTCAGATAAATTTCCTAAAACTCGTAGGGGATGAGCTCCTAAATATCTTAACAGAGACTGTTTTGAAGCAGGATAATAAAACCCCCTAGTGTGTGTTTAGTGCAGAGTTTTCATAATACAGGACTATAGCCTGGCCTATAATAAGCTGAGGGATTAATGTCATTAATTATCTGCTTGTTTAATATGGATTTTTGGAATAAAAAGCTTAATCATAAAATAGGTAAAATTAGGACTAGGGAATTAAGGTAAAGTGGAATGGGTTGTCCTAGCACATGTATTACCTGTCTTTTTTTGGTTGACTTCCTAACTAACCTTCTCTTAATGAGATTTTAAAAGCAATTTCACTGTGGATAACAGGTATGACAGTGTAGGTATCCATAAAGCCCAGAGACTAAAAGAATATAGTGTCATGTAACCCTTTTCTTTGGTCATGATGAATCTTTGTTAGACTTTTACTAACACTTTTTTTTCTGTCTACTGCAAATAAATCAAGAAACACATGTCATATATGTGTGTAAATATCACTGCCTGTTCTTCAAATGGTTGAAATTGCTTTTTGCTGTTCCATTGTTTTAATAAAGAACACTTTTTAAGTGCTGAGCGCATTCCTTTTGCAGCCTTCATAATTCTTTTTCCCATTTCAGCTGTCGTTTAGATGTTGATATGTAAAGCAAAATGGCAAAAATCAACACCCAGCACTCCTACCCCGGTATGCACAGCCTGTCTGTTGGAACTACTGATGAAGATATCGAAAGGATTGAAAATGGCTGTATCAGGTAATATTTTCCTTTCATCACAGTCAAGAGGACAGATTGCTGCATAATTTGTGGAACTACTGTATCTTCAGGAATGGGAGCTAGAATTATTGTGTCATGAGACTGTTGACCCAGCGCACTTAACTAACTTAACCACATATATCACAAGTACAGAAGAGACAGACCCAGGGAGGTTGTCATGGCTTGCAGTTTTGGAACCAGGAGCTGCACCACCTCAGGAATAAAGCCCCTTTTCACATCAGTGGGAACTACACTAACTCATTAAAGAGAAACCTCTTTCTCAAGTCACCACACAGATAGCAGGGTCTATGTTTCCAACAGAGTATGTAGGATTTGGTGAAAAAAAAGATCATTCCAGCACCATGCAGTGAAAAGCCTTGGGAGGTTTCTTTTTTAAAGTAGCCTCTGCAAATTGCCTAGTTCCTGTGATTGGGAAAGTCTGTAGTGCATAAAGAATATCAGCATTTTTGTACTGGATTCTCAGAGTCTCTCACTGTACAGAGGAAATGTAATACTTTCTTTACATTTACCTTTCTCTAGTTTTGATAGTTTTAAAGTGGCTGTTTGAAACGTGCCAGTGAGCTTGCACTTACCTTTTGCACAGTACCAGTTGTTCCTCTAGACTGGGCAAAGCCTGCTGGGCCTGCAGAAAGATGTCTGATTATCCATAGCATCTGTAAAGGCTGGAAAAAGTTTTCTGTTTTTGGCTTGTTACGGCCAACCACCTCCTCTATGTGGACCTTGTCAGACTGTCTCTTGCTGTTTAGGTGCATGCCCAGACTAGAGCACCCAGAATCCTGATGGTCTGGTAGGACTCCCTGCATTATGGTGATTTTTGGATTGCATGTCCCTAGCAGCTACTATGGGTGTTTGAATTGGTCCTTTTTTTCCTCCTTGCTTTGCCTCCATGATACCTTCTGTCACATAGCTGTACCTACAGCAGTGAAAATGGAGCTGGTTTGTTCTGCACAGTAGGGCTTGCTTGATAGAGTTACACACTACCCCATGGTCTCCTTAGGGAGATTTACAAGAGCCCTGTCCCTTTCTCTCCCTTAACGGTGGTGTCTTAGAAAAAGTGAAAACACCAATCGAAATGAGCTTCTTCCTTTCCTTTTTTTAAAATGTCCTATTTGTAGCGGATGTCAGTGATTGGTGGCTCACAGAATGGAATTACTGGCAGGGATGTGAGAGTGGGGTTACCAAGGTTTAAATGCAGAATTAAATCCCTGCGGTCATCTGCAATTTCAGAGGCAATGACTTTGACAGAGGGACTGAATTATGAACTGCACTTTATCATCATGGTGATGGTCTTGAAGAGACATTTACTTAAAGGAAAGTTTGATATTATCAGCTTTAATTGCAGGACTTCATAGATGAGTAAAAAGATACAGTCTTGCTCTGTGAAAGAGATCTCATATTTAGGAGTTTTGGATAATTGAAATAATTGCTAGTAAATATATACAATATCTTTGTAACATCATTCAAAATTTTTGTTATATTTCTTTTTTTAAAAATTCATATTTGCTTTAGAATATGTCTGTAACAAAGATAGAAACCATCCAGAAATTTAGCTCTTCTCTTTCTTATATCAAAATATGCAACTACAGACACTGGGAAAAAAGCACCGCATTTTCTAGAGTAACAGCATTTCTTCCTTGCCTTTACCTTCCTCCAGCTGCTGTTGGCTACAGTTCAACAAAGCACTTTAACACAGTACTTAGTTCTTATTAAAGTCTGTGGGTGTTAAATTTATGCTTAATGCTAAGGATGTGCTTAAGCACTTTTCTGCTGTGAAGTGAGATGTTACCAAGAAAGAGCATTCACCTCAACAGTTAACAGAAAACTGCTACTGATCTTTAAAATGCTGTGCTCATTTTTGCTGCAGTAATTCATGTGCCCATATTCTTACTCTGTAGTGTGTTATAAAGTTGGTTCATTTTGTTAAAACAAAAATCAAAAAACTCAAAAAACCCCAAATGAATCTCCATTTTTAAAACCCAGCCTCTGTGTAGAAACAGCTCAAACAGGAATGGCAGCACCCTGGCTTATAGACACAGGCTGGCTGTCTCAAGGTTGGAAGTAGGATTCAGCTGTGCCCTGTAACCATCTGGATTTCGGCGTCTTTATGTCAGTAGATGCCTGCGTTCCTGCTGTCCTGAGTGGAGATGTAGCCAGTACTGACAGTCAGCAGCATGAAGGGAACTGCTCAGCTTACCCTGAAATTCAGTAACTCTTCACGCTCCTTTGGCTCTTGTGATTATGAGAAATATTTAGTTGTCTAAAATAGGCATCTAATGTTATTTGATGTACTGCAGAGTATTTGAAGCATTTAGCTGGTGCTAGTGGATATGAGGAGAGATCTGGGTGCTCTGGAGAAGTCCAGTAAAGTATTCTGAGATGTTCCAAGTGGTACCAGACTCCTATTCTGAAGCAGCTGAATCAAGCCCTGAGATGGCCAGTGGCTGTAATGGGAACTTAGATACTGATTAATCACTGCCATTAGCAGTATTAGAATTTATTGCTAAGATCACACAAAATGTATATTATTCTGTAAATGGGAATAAAAGTTCTTAAAACCAGCCGTGGTAGTACAGTCTAAACCATTAACTAGTCCAGTATCCTTTCTCCAGCAGGTCTGTAGGCGGTTTCTCCAGGAAACAGTAAAAAAGGTGGACAAACTCTACTGTTCTCCTAGCATTCAGCTCAAGAGAGTTCTTGGGCTGAATGTGGGCTCCGTGTATCTGGTAATCTGTGATGAATGTCTGTTCATGAGTTTGTTCATTGTCCCTTAGAAGGATGTTAACTTCGGCAACCACAATATTCTCAAGACTGACAACATAAACTATGTTATAAAAGTTTTTCGATACTAAATGGTATCTGTTGGTGTTTTGTTAAGACAAGTAGAAAACAGTTAACAAGTTGAGAATCCTGGGACCATCAGGATCTATTTTAGCACTGTTCTTTGGGTAGAAATAATAAAGTTTCAAGCCTTTGTTAGTTTCTGAGCTGTGAGAGCACATATAATTGAGCTGCTAATTATCCTCTTGTGGGCATTCAAAATGCCGTTGCCAGTTCTTATGAAGATAATGCAAGTATCGTCTTAGTGTTTTCCTGGCAATACAGATTAACAGACTCATGTGAGAGTTCTTGTTTGCATTACAAAGGGGGAGAAAATTGATCCTTAACGGATATAACAAAGTCTTGTAAAAGTAAATACTAAAGACTGAAAAGCACAGACAAAACCGAGGAGTACTATAAAAAAAATCCAGAGTGAACCCTCAGGTTCCAGTGAAGTCAATTTCAAAACTCCATTACTGGAAGATGAGGCTAAAATTTCATCTATTTTTCTCAAATGTTAATTTTTAAAGTGCTAATAAGTAGTCTTTATCTTCTGAGCTTGCTGGAATGTACGGCAGGGCCTCCACTGACTTCAGTTCATATTGGATGGCTCCAGAAGAATAGGAAGATAGGCTTAGCAATATGGTTATCAAATATTTGCTCTATTAATAGGGAGAAGACAGTTTGCTGGACTGTTTCCTGATGCAGTGGTGTAGAGAACCAGAGAGGGGGAAGTCTGGTGAAGGCTGCATGGAATTCTTAAAAATACCAACCTGTTTTTGCAGAACCCATTCACTGTATGAGGATGCATCTTCAGAACTGCAGGGAGTCATTTCTGTGGAGGGAAGACATGTACCTGAATCTCAGGCGAGCTCCTTCACCGGCAGGGGAGCAATGGCAAGGTAACACACTAACTAATATAATTTCCAGTATTAAGTTCAATTTGCTGAAAGAGGCTGGACACAATTTGGAGGCAAAGAAATAAGAGCCATCGCTTTCCAAAGAAAATGGATGGAGTCTGAAGAAAGTCTGTAAGAAGTAACAGAACTTGCATTTGACCTTGATTCATGACTTACTTACTGCTAATAAAAATCTTAGAATCTGAGAGAGGCTGAATAAGACCAAACAAATTTGTCAAATATAAAGAAATTAATTGCTTTTACATAATTGTATCTGAAAATACACTGAATGCTGGGGAAATGCATGAAGTGAGGCCAGACTGTAAAATAAATGGGTGTGTTGGGTTCTGGCTGATAGCTGGTGCAATGTTTGTTTCCTGTCAAATAAAACATAGTGATTGTTTCCATTTGGTGGATGGCTCTGGCAAGGGAGGAGAAAAGGAATCTTGTGTTTTGAGTGCAAGAATTTCTCTCAGTTTTTAGAATCCAATTATGTTTATAGTGGATTTGGAGCCTTAGCCAGCAAAATTGAAGCCAACCATTGTCTTAAATTGTTTATATTACTGGGACTTAAACCTGAAGTGGAGCTTCAAAACCTTATTGTGTCTGCTTTGCATCTGAGACTGCAGGGCTCTGCCTTCAGATACCATTGTTACACACAACACAGACCACAGCCAGTTTAAGCATAGTATATTTCAAAGAGCAAAGAAAAAAATTATTTTAAAACTAGAGTCATTTAAAGAGTATTGTTTGCACTTCAGCCTTTTGGATAGTGGAGAATAAACTTGTATTTCTCTGTTTGGTTGTCAGATATAGACACCACCAGATATAGATTAGAAAATCTGCAAGAAGTTGAGTTTAGATGAAAAAAGATTATAGGTGTGTGTGTTTTGTGCAAAAATAAAGCACATGAATATATAAATTCATACTGAGAACTTGATTTTTAATCTTTGTTTATAGTTTCCTTTACCTTTTTCAGGATAGTTTGAATTACATGTGTGTGTAGGTACAGTTAGATATGCTCTGAATAGACAAGGAAGTTTGTGATGTAAGCACGAATGCACAGCAATTTAAATACTACAGTAACATAACATGACTCTTGAATGGAAATTCCCAAGGATCTAAGACAACTGTATCTGATGGACTTCACTGAGTGTCTCACTTTGAGATGTAAAGGCCCCCACTCAGAGGGAATATTCTGTTGCTCCTGCGGAGCTGATACAGTAGAATAGGAACTGATGTGTGAGGTATTTTCCTGATCCACTGCAGAAGGTGATTTATGAAATTGCGGCAAGTGACTGGGTTCACACAGTTACTCTACCAAGTTTAATTTCATAACAGGTGAAGACGTGGAGAAAAATCCTCCTGGGCTGGTGTTTGTGAGGATGCTTTAAGCCATCTCATGTTCCTGTCTGGTTCAGTCGATTTTGTATGTGTATTCCATGCAGGCTGTCACGATTTGTCTTATCTGTAAGGTCGTGGGCCACAAGACACTTGCACCATGAAGACCAAAGGCCTGATTCTTTCCTAGAACGTATCAGAGGGCCGGAGCTCGTAGAGGTGTCCACCAGGCAAAGCAACATCCGCTCCTTTCTGGGTGCCCGTGAGCGGCCCGGGGGAGCAAGCAGGTAGGAAGATGTGTTTGTACTTCAAGTGGAGATGACTGAGGTTGTGGTGTTTTCTTGGTAATTAGGGTGTAAGTTATATTTTAAGAAGACGGTAAGGAGCTTAGTGTGGGAGATGAACAGAGTATCTAATGCTGCCCAGGAATCTTTGCATAACTCAAGTATTGCACTTTCAGCAGACTTTCTCTTTCCCCCTCAAACACACTGTGACCAAGATCTTGAAGTAAAGGATTTTGATCATGCTGGTTCAGGCAGAATGATTTCTCGGAACTGGAATTTTATCATATGCAACTTGATGCTGCTAAACTTCTCTCTACTGAGAAGAATGCAATTTCTATTTCAAGAATCTAGGATATCTCTACTTTTGGCTTCTCAGGATCTTAATGTGCATTATCTGCAAGTGTTAGGAAACTCCAAGAAGCTGTTGTGCAAAATATGTCATTACTTTGTCATACCTGTATGGAAGGCAGGTTCAGTCTTAATTTTTTTCCAATAAAATGGAAGAGAAACCTTTATGTGTTTACAGTTCTTTGACTTGATGAATTATTATTACTTTATAAGTGTATGATACAGTGTTTTAAATTTAACTCCCGATAAAATAGGAAGATGAAGTTGCAAGATAAAAGCTGACTTTCTGTTTTAGGCTTTGTAGCAGAGACTCACGCTTTTTTTGGCAAAATTTGGTACGTAAGTAAGTAATTTGTTTCAAAAATCTCAGCTAGTAATGCAGATTAAAGAAAAAACCTTTGAAGGTCTGTGCATTATACAGGTTACTTTGATTTGCTGTGGTCCAGCACAGCCTTATTATCTTCACTTCATCTGCTCCTTAGAAATTCAGCTCAAGAGCACGTTTTATTGAATTAGCCAGACTGTTGCCTGATTTCTCAGGTGTCTGGATCAGTAGCAACTGCAGATGGAAAGTAATTAGAGAGTACAACATTGGTCCTGGGCCAACAAACCTCTGTATGTCTATTCCAAGTGAATTTAAGAGCACCCATCCTTGCCTTCTCTGTTCTATGCTGTTGCTGGTTGACAGTAACTCCCAGTTGTTGTATCATGAAGGCTTAATTCTGCAGCAATGGTAGGTATGCTTGTTACTTATCCACAAGCCTTGACACTGCATCTCTGAAGAAGACTTGAAAGGATTGAAGAAAGCTTAAAATAGTAGCCCAATGAGTACAGGGCTAAAAATAGTGAGGTGCATCTTGCCATGCACTAATACGCCTAAGAACAGGCTTCAGACATCAGATGTGGTCGCAAATGTGTGTGCCAGGCACATGGCAAAAGAAACTGGTGCCTTGAAGCAGTTATGCAAAGGGGCTTATCACAGCAGTCAAAATAGACCTTGCTAATCTTATCAGTGCGTATGTGAGAAGCTCGTGAGTCGTGAGTCTGTCAGTCTGTCTGTGTGTCGGTAAACACCTGCGTGAAATACCAGCAGCCTTTACACTTGTTAATGTGTTTTATTTAACTTGCTTGCAGTCACTGGCCCTTGGCCAGGTTCAATGTCAACTTTAGCAACAACACCAATGAAGAGTAAGTACTGTTAACTTCCAAAGACCTTTCTACTACCAGCACCTTCTCTTTTTCCCTGTCCAGCCTAGTAACATTTCTAGTATAAACTCCTTAGTTCTTCTTACACCCTTCCTAAGAATGTAGTTTTATTACAGAGATCCTAAGAATATAGTTTTATTATAGAGAAAGGTCTAGTTTTCTTAGCATGAAAAACATCCTTGTGCTCTTTGTGAACTTCTTTTGGTCTGAAATTGCTCTTTCCTCTCAAGAAGTGAATTTGACAAGGCATTTAGTCCCTACCTCCTGTAGTTCAGCTGGCTGATTTTACTGCATTATCAATTGATGAATTAATTTTTAAGTTTTTAAATGATATTCGTGTATTAATTTTCTAATAGTGGTTTTTGTGTTTTAACACGCTGGTCCCTTTTTGCAAATCAAGTGCCCCAAAAATTTCAGATTGTCAAATGAGAAGTGGATACTGATGAGGGCACCAAAACCCACTTATGTGTGCATCTTTTCAAAGTGTGTTTCAGTTCAGCAGGTACCGTAGTTTTAGAAAGAGTGACAGGCACCATAATAAGGCTGGTATTGCCACAGAAGCTCTGACAGAAGCTGTCCTTTTGAGTCTATTTTATATAATTGACAAGCTATTTCGCAGTGTTACACCAAAGAGAAATTTATTGAACAATGTGAAGACCTCCTGTATTTTAAAATCACTCAACACCAGTATTTGTTGTTTATCTTAGACCACAGCTATCTGAAGACATATCTGCCCTTTAGTACCCAGCAACAGATCTGTTCTCATGCATAATGATAGTATTTTTTTCATTGCTTTCCAGATGAAAACAAAAAAATTAAAAATAATCAGTACATCTTCTGATTGTGTCAGAAATACTTCTAGAAAACTCTTGGGTTTTTTTATCCAAATAATTCTATCATAGGCAAGTTTAAACTGTACATTTTAAATGCTGCTGCAAAACCTTTGTGCACATATCTGAACAAAAGATCTTCCTGCTCCTAAAGCAACTTTTTGGTTTAGTCTGCATAACTTTTATTCAAAAGGAAAATCTGTGTGCAGTGAACAGTGACAGAAATGTGCAGATTTTTATTTAGACTGGTATAAAAGAAATGCTATAAGTTTGGAGCCAAGCCTGCCAGACAGAGCCCAAAGGACTGATTAGGACAGAAATACTTCTGCCTTACTCTGTTTCTGACAATGACTCACGTACCTTGGGCAAAACTTTCATCCTTTCAATGTTTCATTGTTTTTAAATGCAGACAAGACCTGTCTGTCTACCTGCTGAACAGTCTGAAACATACTTGATTTGCAAAGTACTTGACAGATGAGAAATGCAAATATTTGACTCATTCAAAGACTATGACTGTTTTTATAAGGGCTGATGAAGTAGTTTTCTAAGTCTAAAGCTGCACACAGCTTAGAAACACAGCATGGATGCTGCTGTGTTGGGGTCAAAGAGGACAGACACAAACGGTTTTGTTACTGGATTCCAGTTTACTCAGTGTCACTGGTAAAGAAAAAGAAATGTGGAGTTTTCATTATGTTAAAGACCTAAGTGTGCCAGGGCTTGGGGAACTGTACATGGTGCTATCAAGTCTTTGATTATGGCCAGCCTTTTCCTCTGAGTGACTTCCATTGCCAGGCTGCAAGTAGGTGGGAGTGTGATAAGTTGAGAGTTACCACAACAGAAAGATGAACAGAGGCAATGTAAATGGAAGAAACTCACTCACGAAAGATACTTGTAGTTGACAGATGAGTTTTTAGGAGATCTCAGGCCAGAGAAAAGTAAGTATCAGCATTAGATGTTGTGTGAAATAAAGTTTTTTCACTTTTTAAAAAATAAAACAAAAACATGGAAGCAGTTGGTATTGTCAAAATATTCCCTCCAAAGTTTGCCACCACTGAGACTTTTTGATTGATTCTCAATCTCAACCTACGTTTCCCTGCATAACAAGATCCACAAACGTACAGTGGCCCTTCCCTTTGAAAATTCTGTTTACTCGTAACTCTTCCTTTCTGGTAAGAATGCCAAGCATTTGAAGTATTGAGGAGCTACGTTAATGCTAACAACAGCAACTGTGCATTTGCCTTTAGATCAGACATCATGCATAGTAATCTGCAGTGAAGTCCTGACATGTTTTTTAAACAGGAAGGAGTTTTCGGGGCAGATTGGAAAATGAAACGTTACAGTTCTGGACAGTCAGTGACAGAGAAATAAATTCTTGAGCAGCAGTTCCCACTACTGTGCAGGAGTCAGCCTTGGTAAATGAAAAACTGTTTCTTTGATTTGAGATGCATGTAGAAATAGAAGGTCAGTCAAGCCAAAGGTTTTTTTTCTCCTGTAATTTTGAAGGTTTCAGTGGTGTTGGTCAGCTTGGTAGGTACTTCCCTAGATGTGGCAGAGTGGAGGATCTCAGCATTTTTTAGCAAATGAGTCTTGGCTTTTCCAAAGTACACAGTGGTGGTGCATCACTGTGGAACTGTCTAGGGGTAAGAACTGGAACAGAGGCTCATTGCTGATTGGTGAAAGCTGCTACTATCTTAAAATTGGTGGCCGTCATCTCCTTTCTTCTTTCTCCCTGTAACAAGCACATTCCTAGACATGGCTGCCATTCACAGCACAGACCTTTCTGTCGTGAGCAATATGAGCAAGTGTGCATGGAAAGCACGAGTCCTGTAAGCAGCATTATGACATATTCTGTCCTTGCTGTGGGATGTTGCTGTCATTTAACTCATTTGTCCATCCTTGACACCAGTGCAAAGGGAGACCCAGACCCAGTCTTGGCAGTTCAGAGGAGAACACAAAGCTCCCATGGGAGCAGGAATCCATGGCATTTGTTCAAACCACACATTATGTGTGGGGAGTTTTGTTACTCACATACCGTGTAGTGTGAGGAACACTCTTAGGCTTTTCTGTCTAAGGGGGACACTTTCTGCTTCAAGGACTAGACAAATTTCAAATAAAAAAGGAGATCTCAGATGATGGATTTTCTGCTTGTGTAAATGAGGACTGTTCTTCACATAACATTACATGATTCTTGACCAAGGCATGTAGCAAATCGAGCTTTAAGATAAAGCATTGACAGAATCTTGAGAAAGACATTAACTTTCTGCAGGTTTGAAAAGTATTGTGGGCGTGTCTGCATAAGCTAACATATTTCAAAACTCTTCTGTTCAGACAAACCTAAGAATGGGGCAAGTCAGATCCAGAGGCAATTAATGAATTAAAGTTTTTCTGGTTTTAAATAACCATGAGAGGAGATTTAGCCTCATTTTGTGTATTTACCGTGAAAGCTTCAGACAGTCACGGTGAGGTTTTGGCTTTGCAAAGAACGTTGACAGTTTTGTAAGCCATTTCACATTCTGTCATCATTTGATAAGTTTCTTTTTAAATGCCTGGGTTCTAAGGAGTCAATCAAACAGAAAGCATTTACGTAAAATCAGCCTGGTACACTGATGTGTGAAAAGGTCGCGAAGGTGTGGGTGACTAACGCAGAGAATCAGCCAGCTGGTTACCTGATGTGATAGTATGGTGGTGTCAGGGTGAGAAGTCTCAGCCTGCAAACACTTTTTTTCCAGCTGGATCCCTGTCCTACTCTGTCTGGAGTCTAGTCTAGTTGCCCAAACCTCCACCTTCCCCCTTGACTGTCACTATTGGTAATATTGCTAAGCTTTGCATTATGTTGTACAGCAAAAAGGAAGAAAAGAAAGAGGTTAAAGAGGAGAAAAAAGAGGAAAAGAAAGAGGAAAAGAAGGAGGAAAAGAAAGATGACAAAAAAGATGACAAAAAAGATGATAAAAAAAAGGAAGAGTAAGTATAAAGAATGAATGTGATTGTAACATGTCTCCCACACTACTAAATATGGTATAGCATTTCATTGTAACACTTTACAATTGTTGTTCTGTAGACTGCAGATTCTTAGCTTGCCAAATCATTAATACATTTTCCCCTTTGGGAAGGTTTCAACTGCTCAGCAAAGTTGTTGCATCTTGAAGACTTGTAATTAGATCTTCAGAAACAGCTTCTTGTGTCAGTAAAAGGGAATTGAGCTACTTCTGGTCACTTTGAGTTGAAGATCGCTCTTTAATTATGAGAACACTTCAGGACAGCAGCCTGCTTTGCAGAGCTGCACAGACTTTTCATTGTTCCAGAATTTCCATGACAATTCAGAGCAATTGAACCAAAAGTCTGGTTCATCTTACCAAGTAGAAATATTTTACATATAGAAAATTAAAGGTTTGCTAGTAAGTTTAGTTATTTCACTGACTAGTATATTTAATTACTTAATATGGTGCAGTTCACTGCTAGTGATCACTAAAATTTGCTTCTCTTGGTTAGGGGATGGTCTATTTCTGCAACAAAATGAGATAATTTGAATGCTTTTGACAGAAATGGTTCCTGTTCTTGCTTTGTTCCCCCAAAGCTGACCCACATATGGTACCATTTAGTACTACCAGTGATTAAAAGTAACAGTGATGGCAGATAAAAAGAGAACACATTTGAGTGGACTTGACAGTTAAGGAGTATGTTAGAGTACTGTACTGTAGGTTTATATGCATGTATATGGTGGCACCTGCTATATAGACATGTGGGCATTCCAAATGGAATCTGATTGATCTTAAGATCTTTACTTTATTAATCAAAGCTTTTATTTTTTTTTCCCAATTAGAAAACCTTTGTTCTAAGCCTCTCTTTTAGCTTTAATTACTGTGTAGTGAAAGCCTGAACTTTGCAGTAGCCAGAAGTGTTTTGAAACATTTTGTCAAAGAAAATTAATGTTTTAATGTCTACAAGGTAGTGGACTGTGACATATAAAGACCGTATTTCATGATCACCAGTTTTGAGGTGGTGACCATTTTTTAGAAGAAACAGTTTAAAACCAGTAGTGAAGATGGTAAAGTAAGTACTTTGTAGATTAAAGCTGCTTCCTTTTTCTCACATTGCCTGGACATTCAGCTGACAGCAATGGTAATGCCAGAAATACACACAAATATGAATTAAATTATCATTTCATTTTAATATATTTGCATTCTTGGAGATTAGGAAAAGTCACATAAATATGTATTCAACCGTTGCCTGGTCACACATTCCGCACAATATTATACAGTCCACAGATCACACTTCTGCTGTTGAAATAATTTTGCAGCTGTGGACCTCAAAACTACTAATATATTTCCTCTGATTACATGCGTAATTGCTCTCTATTCCATATCAACCTTTCTCATGCTGAAGGTGAGCACTTCTGAGCATACTCTTTGCTATTAGCCATGCTGTTCTTTAAATCTTTACATTCCAGGCCTGTATGCTTCCTTTAGAATCCCTTCCTTTTTGAGAGGCCTAAGGAGTGAGGACTATGAATGTGTGAAATTTGCCTTTCCATACTAAGACATGTTTCAGCTCTAGTCACACACACCGTATGTGCATATGCACACAGAGATTCTTACTTTTACAGACATGTATTTGAATACATATATGTTTTACTTGTTCAAATGTATGCTTATACAGTCATTTCCATAACAGAATTTGCTAAAAATCAAAAATTAGCCTGCAAAGGAAGGCTCTTTCTCTAGAAATGAAAGATAACCTTCTAAGCAGAGTGATAATAAGAAACATTTAACAATTAACTCCTTTTTCACTGTGGGGCTTAAAACAAAAGGCTGTGGGTTTCAGCCTGGGAGATATGAACGTCTGTGTTTTTCTTCCCAGTCTTACTTACTTTTTCCAAAGTTGGGTCAAACGAAGAGATAGAGCTTGTCAGATGGGTTGCCTGGTATCTCATCTGCACTGTCTGCACGGATACTTTCTCTTCTCAGGCAGCTGTGAGTTCATGATGAGATGAGCAGTCTCAAGAAGAGGGAGATCCAGCAGGTTGCTTGCTTACATTTCCAGTGTAAATCTGCATGTTTTGCTTTTCAGGGAAAAAAAGGTCTTTGTGATAGATCCTTCAAGCAATCTGTACTACAACTGGCTGACTGTAATTGCAGCACCCGTGTTCTACAACTGGTGTATGCTAGTGTGCAGGTATGGATTTAAGCTAGTAACAATTTTACATTTCAATCATTATGTTTCCTATGTAAGTCACCTTCTTATCTCCCTGCAGTATCTTTTGGGTGACTTACCTGGAAGATTTACACTTCACATACCCCTGGGGATATATGATATGCGTACCACTGGCAATAGGTTGTCAGTGTTTCTGGTTTTTTTTTTTTCTTTTTGTCTAAAAGCAGGTGGGTATAACTTGCAGTGAGCGTCCTCATGAGCGCTGGTGTGGCCTTTGTGTGCCACCTGCTGGCTGGCAGCTGAGCTGTGTCCTGGCCACTGCAGCCGGCTCCCTAAGCACTGCCAGGGATGAGGGCTGCCCATCACCCAGGAGAGAATAGAAGGGAGGGATGTGAGCAGTGGTGGGGCCTCTTAAATTCATATAATGCATCTTTCGGATGCTCGAAGGGCAGGAAGATTTAACTCGAGAATTCCTTTTCCATGATAGGATGCAGAAATCAGTTTCAGTCAAAGTGATGGAGGGCTGTGGAAATGGTTTCCTTCCACTGTGTAAGATGGTAGGGGGAGGTGATGATAGCTTGCCACTGAGAAACAAATCTTTTATTTTGGAATTATCTTCATGGAGATGTTTATCCTGTGAAATCTGATGCACTTGTAGGGATATGTGTAATCCTCCATAAATGCACTTGTGTGGCATATTATTTGAGTTTTATTCCTGTCCAGAACACGTTTGAATTCTGAAAGAGTCTGGTGTCTGTTTGGACATAGCTCCAGTGTGCAGATGTCTGGGCATGGAGATAGGCTGCCTGTAATATTTCTGTTCCAGAAATGTGCACTAACGTGCTGCTTGGATGCTGTTGGCCTACTTTTTTTCTTTAAATCTTTGTTTCTTTAGAGCCTGCTTTGATGAGCTACAAATGGACCATATTAAAATTTGGCTGTTCTTGGATTACATCTCTGATATTATCTATGTTATTGACACACTCGTCAGATTCAGAACAGGTGAGTGTTTCTGGGATTTTACAGTGTTTTCAAATGCTGCATGTATATAAAGGACGGAAACAAAAATTCCCTTGTGGGGTCTGACCGCTGTAATATCCTGTCAGAATGCAACACTGGAGGCTTTGGGAAGATGAAATGTCTGACCAGTTTGGACTTTTTAAGGCTGGGCATTCCAACACTTGCTCTTCACTTGTCTGTAAATTCAGTTCTGTCAGTAATAGGCATGCCAGATGCTGAGTGAATAGCCACTGTAACAGCCTGTGTGGGGAACAGACAATGGGACACTGGGGGCAGGAAACCAACTGCACCCCACAAGTGGTGTTTTCTTAACCAAGGTGTGCAGCATCCTGATCAGAAGTGGTTATTGAGTTGCAATAACCACTTGCAAGTGCAAGACCTGGCACTTGTCTTAGACTTCAGTCTGTGGTCCTACAGCTGGAATAGGCAGTGCAGCCCCTCTGCCACCAGCTGTGCTTCTTGCAGCCTCTACAAGGCCCTGGCTGGGTTTCCCACTGCCTGGTGATGGGATAGGGTTAACCCAGGGACCTCTGCTGAGGTCCTGCCTTCCTGGAGGAAGTGTGAACCCGGAGGATTTGTGAGGGCTGTGCCATGCTATGCATGAAGTGGTTCTCTTCAGCTTCTTGTCCCTGTTTCTGTAGTCCAGGCAGGCTGAGATTCTAACCTTAAAGTGGTGTCTGTTTTAAACTGAACAAGATTATAATATAGGCCTGAGCAATGACATATCATGATCCATATCACCAAGTTGCTGAATAGTCCTTGGTGCACTTTGGTGCTTGCACTCTGGTCCATGCCAGTGAGCACCTGGTGTCTGGGCATAGCTGGGAGGACAGCAGACGTTGGGTATTGTTCATGGTGGTGTTTTTGGAGGGGCTTGGAAGAACTTAACATGTAAATAGAAGCTGTCATGGTAGTTAGTCTTGGGCCAGAAAACATTTCCTGTCTCATTCTCTTCACTGGTACGGACAAAGCCTCAAAACATCCCTTGAAAGGGGCCAAAACAAGACTGATCATTAAAAAAATGAGAGTAATTATAAATCTTTCATTATAGCATCTTATCAATTTTATCTATTTATTTATTTGAAGTCTCACTGACAGCTTTACTTGAATTATGGCCTGTGACAAGCTGTAAATGTAACTACAGGATGGGCTAAGAATGCTGCCATGTGGGAAGCACACAACTCATGGAAAGACAAATTTTTAACTTAGCAAGTACCTTGCTCATCAGGAAAGTCAGTTTCAGGTACCAGCCTAAATCACAAGACTGCTGTATTTGGGCCAGGACGGAGGGGCTTCATCTTCTTTGTGTAGTTAAAATGTCAAATGTGCCAACTAAATTCAGCTTCTGCAGTTATATCTGTTACTGTAATGGGAAAGAACAGAGCAGAAATTAGGCATGTCCAGGCAAGGCAAGTTATGAATTTCCATGGGTTGTCCTGATAATGATTATATGGCTGTTAAAGCCTGGCTGGAATTTGAATTTGCAGGCCTGGCTTGCAACTGCAGGATTGCTGGATCCATCTCCCAAATGCTTCAGTGCGGGTGTCTGCTGCAGTTCCAGGCACTCCCAGAAAGAAGTTGCAGCAAAATCTTAGTGAACTCTCTTAACAGCCCCTCCTGGCTCTGCTTTTGCCTGCTGCCTTTTCCTGTGAGCCTGCAAGGTCCATCTGCCCTGGAAGCCTTCGGGGAAGAGTGTGACTTCCTGCTGCCTGAGGGCAGGATCTGCCTTTGAACTTCGATCTGGGTAGTCCCACGACTACTCTGATCATCAGCTTCTCCATGGTGCATTTCTGTCTAGCTGCAGGGACACTTGAACTGCATTTCACCTATTTGGTGACTGTTCACTGTGAAACAGAAAAGATTCATGTGTCAGCAGCTGGTTGTGTTTAGCATACCCTGGGTTCTAATGGTTTGAAAGGATTTTGTTCCATAAGGGAACAAAAAGCAGAGAGATTTTGTCTCCTTTCAGGAGGAAGGTGTTTTCAAAATTCTTTTTCATAATCGTGTATCATAAATTCATCAGTCTACCCAGCTTTTCTGTTTAGTTGTATAACTAAAGGGCATATCTGACCAACTTTTCCAGCAGTTTTCTGGGAGGCAACACATGCATAGCACAGGAACTACTTCCATTTGTAGTCGCCATCAGTTTCAGATCCAAAGCCAGATACACACAAACAGATGAGGCATCTACAGATACCCCACACATTCCAGAAATACAGCCGTGCTCTGCTGGGCACAAAGAAATGCAGCTTGGTGCTCCTCAGCAGATGCTTCCCTGAGAAAGCTGTAGATTGCTTGTAGATTGTTAAAGAAGTAATAAAATATGACAATCCTGGATATACAGGGAATGCTTTGGGTTTCTCTCAGTGGGCTTTTTCTCCTCAGTGGCTCAGTGGGCCGACAGTGGGATATCTCCACTTGCAATTCCAGCAAGTGTTTAGCAGTACATAGGCTGTTCCTTGTGGAACATTTTTAATGCTCTCAGAGGCACAAAAGAGCACTGTGGCTGTACTGTCTGCAGTAAAGGTCTCTTACTGCAGTTTATATCTATTCATAAATATTTTAAATCTAATATTTTGAAAGTCTTTGGAATGAAGAAATATTGATGTGTGAAATTCCACTTAGTAGCTCTCTCACTAGAAACACAAAAAAATGCAAACCAAGGAAAATCCTGTCAGTTTTAACACTGGACACAAGAGCAAAAACATGATTCAGGGACGGAGGTAACTATTTCTTTATCTCAAGGATATCTATGTTGTTTGGAAAAAGTTTCCAACAATCCATTATACCTACTTATTCTTGGTATTTATTTACAAATATTCCACTCCTACTTTATACACAATTGCTTAACGCTTGCTTAACTCTAGTTATGACTCATGACAATGATTCATGAAAAATTAGACACTTGAATCTCCCTCTTTTTTTGCAGAGATACTTAAAAGAAAAAGATACAGCTGTCCCAGAATAGAGTGGAAAACCTCAGGGAGCACTGTGGTGATAATAAAGTCATTGTTCTTAACAATGATATATCAGCTTTGAAACTTGATAGAAATATTTAAATGTGCAATTAAATGACCTCATAGTGTATCAATGTCTGTAGGCATAACAGTACTAATTTTAACATTCTCAGGTTTGAAATGTAAGTCACTCACTACTGTTGATGATATTTTTATTCTAACAAGTAAAATCTTTTCATTCTCCGAAGGCTTCCTTGAACAAGGCTTGCTAGTTAAGGACAAGAAGAAATTACGAGAACATTACACCAAAACTGTGCAGTTCAAACTGGACATGCTGTCTCTTGTGCCAACGGACCTGGCATATCTCAAGCTTGGTTTGAACTACCCTGAGCTCCGATTTAACCGCTTGCTGAGGATCGCTCGGCTCTTTGAGTTTTTTGACCGTACTGAGACCAGGACAAATTATCCGAACATGTTCCGTATTGGCAATCTTGTGTTATACATCCTCATCATCATCCACTGGAATGCGTGTATATACTTTGCAATATCGAAGGTGATTGGGTTTGGAACTGACTCCTGGGTGTATCCCAATGTGTCCATTCCGGAGTACGGGCGCCTGTCCAGGAAGTACATTTACAGCTTGTACTGGTCAACGCTCACGCTGACAACCATCGGAGAAACACCGCCCCCGGTGAAAGACGAGGAGTATCTCTTTGTGGTCATCGACTTCCTGGTGGGCGTGCTCATCTTTGCTACCATTGTCGGTAACGTTGGCTCCATGATTTCCAACATGAATGCTTCCAGGGCAGAGTTCCAGGCCAAAGTGGATTCCATCAAACAGTACATGCAATTCCGAAAAGTGACTAAGGATTTGGAAGCCAGAGTTATTAAATGGTTTGATTACCTCTGGACCAACAAGAAAACAGTGGATGAGAAGGAAGTTCTCAAAAATCTGCCCGACAAGTTGAAAGCTGAAATTGCCATCAATGTCCACTTGGACACGCTGAGGAAAGTCCGTATATTTCAGGATTGTGAAGCTGGACTTCTCATTGAGCTGGTGCTGAAACTGAAACCTACGGTCTTCAGTCCTGGGGACTACATTTGCAAAAAAGGAGATATTGGAAGAGAAATGTACATTATCAAAGAGGGAAAATTGGCTGTGGTGGCGGATGATGGCATAACCCAATTTGTAGTCCTAAGCGATGGCAGCTACTTTGGTGAAATCAGCATCCTAAACATCAAAGGTAGTAAATCTGGCAACAGGAGGACAGCCAACATTAGGAGTATTGGTTATTCTGATTTGTTCTGCTTGTCTAAGGATGATTTAATGGAAGCCCTCACAGAATATCCAGAAGCCAAAAAGGCTCTGGAAGAGAAAGGACGTCAAATTCTGATGAAAGACAATTTAATAGATGAGGAGGCAGCAAAAGCAGGAGCTGACCCAAAAGACTTGGAAGAAAAAATAGGACGACTTGAAGTAGCTCTGGATACGCTGCAGACTAGGTTTGCAAGGCTCTTGGCAGAATACTCCTCAGCTCAACAAAAGGTGAAACAGAGACTTGCCAGAGTAGAAACCCGAGTGAAAAAATATGGTAGCGGCAGCTTATCAGTTGCAGAAGCAGAGGCTGAAAAACCTGGGGAGGAGAAAAAGCAGTAATGGAGTATTTATATTTCCTCACTTATTGGAGAAAGTTGAAGCACTGAAAGCCATAAATGTATGTAAATATGTGTGTGCATATATAGACATACTTATTTTTATATGAACTCAAAAGAATGGTTTTTAGCATTTTTAACTGAAGCAGTATTTTCTTGTAAATAGAACACTGTCACCTTCTTCTTGGGGGAGATTTGGTCTGGCACTTGGGTACTTTTTCGTACTGAGAGTGGGTTTCTTACAAGTCATGCTCAGAATGTCTATTGTGTTTGGTACCTGTGGGTCTTGACATGTTGTCTCTTCCTGCGCATCATGCATTAAGAAGGCATTGTACTTGATGTAGAAGGGATTAATTTTTTTTCTTTCTAAGAGCTTGAAAAATATTTATAGGGTACTCTGCTCTAACTTGCTACTTTAGTAGCTGATTAAACACATGGATGGATGCCTGGGTTTCTCAAAATCTTTGTTCTTTCACAGTCTGTGCAAACACCTGGATGACAGCTAAGCAGTGTCAGGTACCTGGCCATTGCAGTGTACCCTGCACGTGTACGAAATAGCCATGCACCCGGATGCTTTAGTCTGATTCTCTCTAATGAGCTGGGCTCTGCACGAAGGACCATGCTGACAGAGCAGCAGTGCTTATTCCTGCCCCTTCTGGCAGGGTCTGTGACAGCCTTTGCTGCTCTGCAACTGCTTCACCAAGCGAGACAGTGGGGGATCCTCCCTTCTGCTTTTTTTAGCCCAGTTCCATTCTCGCTGGTAAAACCCACGCTTTGAAAGGAGTCCCCTAAAGCTCAGTGGTGGAAGGCATCTGGGGCAATATGGCTTTAGCAAACCTGGGAAAAGAGGGTCCTGGTGCGTGCAGCTCCCATATGTAGGGTGCTGAGTGAACTCCCTGGCAAGTGGGCAGACCCTGAAGGAGGCTACTGAGAAATCCCATGGGCTGGCAGGGCAGGCTGTCCTTGCCTGCCAGGCAGCTTGCTTCCACAGAAGGGTTTCTGCAAGGCAGGGAGACCAAGCCCCGTGCTGCAAAGTCATTCCACTAACTTAGGCTTTTGTTTTCTTCCTTTTTACTTCTTCTAAGGATGTCTACTCCATCTCCCTTTGCTGTTTAGCGCCATCTTTTCTCCAAAATAGTTGTCACATTACCATGTTTCCATTAGTTAGGGAGAATGCTGAAGAAACTAGCTTTCAGTTTTTGCTGTACAGTATTTTGCTGTCATGCAACTTTCCCTGTTACTTTCATCCTCCCATATCTCACTAGCTTTGGAAAAGTATGGAGTTGCAGAGGCTATTCAGCATGTATGGCATCCTCCAGTGGCATTAGGTATTACTAAGGGCAGTGCTCTGACTTTTAGTTGTCTTCAGCCCTGACTTATGACAGCATCTGGGATTGATGGCCTGTTGGAAAATTGGTGAGAAACTCACTGAGAAGAGGGTGGTTTAACTGGGTGGTAGTGGAATGAAAAGACAGTTTTGCTAAACTGAGTACAACTGCTCCGAGTAAGCCCTTGTCCCCAGGCAAGCAGCTGTCCCCTTCTACTGACACTTCTGAGCCTGGTGAGTGAGACAAATCTGTCAGTGATTAAGGAATGGGGCTCTGCCATCAACACTGGCAAAGGGACCACTGGGTAGTAATGTCCACACATGGCCTATGCCTAAACTGTTACTGTTAGCCTAGAAGCCAACTACACTTATGGATCCTCCCTAGATTGGGCTTAACCTCTATTACCAAAATATCCACTGATTGTAACAAGTGGTTTGGAAAGTAGCCAAGATCTGTATGTGGCCAGTGGCACTCAGGAGTATTGGTCCATCAGCAGAGTCACGTCCTTATTTTCTGTAAGGGCTTGAGAGAAGTGGGGGAGCTCTGAGAGGCTGGTTTTGGCAAGAGTGTAGCGCCCTTGGTCCCGCCCAGAGGCAGGCAGGGCTGAGGTGGAGCTGGGCTCGTTGCAGGGTACCCCTGTGGGCACAGACAGTGCTGTCACAGGCTGCTCAACTTGCAACTTTCACCTTGTGACAGAGGTGGGTACTGCACTCGCCTTGGCTGACATTCACTGTTGTGTGACTCAAACCCACCTGGTATCTGGTAGAGGTTTCGTGCATATTGACATGTTCTCCATCTGTAAATACCTATCTACCCAACATAGCACAGCTGTTCCAGCCCACAGGTATACATGAGTAAAACTGTTCAAAGTACTCTTTATACCAAATTTATGCCTGTTTAAAAACTCTACAAACACAGGACTGCTTCTTTACCTGAACAGCCTAATCCATCAGTTAAATACATGTTTGCTCTTCCCTTTCCGTGCCTCTTGATCTGGTTTTCATATGCAGAAAAAGAGCATTTTTATGCTATTGGCTTCAGTCACTTTGAAACATACAGCTTCTGGCATGATGAAATCACATCCTTTGACATCTTTCATCTCTGCAAGATGTTTTTCCCTCTTCTTTAATGTGGCTACAGCATGTACATTAAAATATTTTGAGTAATGTTCAAGCAACTCTGTGTTTTCTCTCATCCACTTCTCTCTAGATTTTAGTGTTTCATGACAGACTTTGATCATGTCTACATCACATGGCCTGGAAAATCATTAGCTGGAACAGAGATCTGAAATGGCAGAAAACCAAGTGGCAATGGTGGTCTCCCCTCACTGCAGGGCAGCCGGCACACAGCTTTGGTCCTGGGCCCAGTTTTGACACCATTCCTGCATTTTCAGATACCACACAGGCACAAGAGCTCAACCATTATCCCACTGACCAAGGGGTGCCAGGTCCCCTGGGGCACAGCGCCTGCCAGGCTCTTCATGCTGCTGCCACCTGTCTCGTGTCTTCCCCTTCCCAGCTCCAGACAGGGTGGCACAGCAGGGACAGTGGCTTGTCTAGCAGAAATAAGTGCGTGCAGCTTTCTGCTACTCCCACACAGGTCACCTACCAAAAATTGCCTGGCACAGACTGGGCTGGGCTGGTCCTTCAACCCTGCCCCAAGAGAAAGCACAGAACAGGGCAGTGCCTACAGAGCATTTGAACGTAGGCCCTGCATCTAGAAATAGGTTTAATGGCCACACCACTCACTTCACGTGAGCCTAAGTGGGTAGCCCTGGGCTGGTACTGCTGCTCCAAACTGCCTGTGCTGAGTGAGACACCAGATGGGCAAAGTCTGAGACGTTTTAACATCTGCTCCATGTGCAAAAGGAGAGGAAAGGTGGCGGAGTGGCACACCATGCACTAGCTGCTGCTCGGAGCGAGCTTTTCCAGGGAAAGGCCCTCAAGCCATGGACCCCGTACCCTGACAGCAAACAATTCCAGACTTGCTCCTCTCTGAAGTGCTCTCAGTAGTAACACCCCATCCTTTTACCCTCATCCCCTACTATTCTTTTACTTTACAGTTTTTACAGCAGAAAACTACCCTGGAAAATTCAATGAACTGGACTTCAGAAGTAGCAGCGACAGTAAAACAGCTCATGTATTTGTACAGGCGAGGGTTGGGGTTTGCTTGACAGTGCAGTTCTTTCTTCAGAAACAGCCCAAGGAAGGTACAGTCGTGCTTTTAACTCTTTCTTCAAGGCATCAGCTTTACAGTTTCATTCCTGCCAAATACTTATTAATGTACACTAAGAGGGCTCTACTTTACATAAAAAACCAAAACTGCTCATTGTCCTTTCCCACATAAAAGTGTTAGTGCTTTCTCTGAGCTGGTCCATGTGTTGCTGGCTTTGGAAGACACACTCGTGTCTGCATCAGTGCTGACACCAAGGATGAGACATTCACAGGCCAAACCTAGGCCAGGTTGTCCAGTGAGGTGACACGGGCAGACAAAAGGAGAGCTGCTCTTCACCCTCAAGATTTGCAAGATGACAGCACTTGCACTTGGCTTCAAGGTCCCCCAGCTCTTCTATGTTTCCAACCTGTAACAAACAGAAAGAATCAAACCCTTGTCTACATAATCCAGCAGAAACCCCTCATGTATCCCTGAGAACAAAATGAATTATGCATTAAATGGATCTAGCAACTGTACAGGCAGTTAAAGCACAAGATTTCAGTTGCAGCAGCTTTCCTGAGGGAAGCCATCAGTCTGGGACTCCCCTCTCCTGCCCAGCAGCATTCACAGTCCAGAGCATGAGAAGGGTGCCTGAGGAGGGAAAAACACACAAGCCCTGAGGAACAAGCTCTGGGGCTGAAAATGGTCAGGTCTTCTGTTTCTGAAATTCAGATTTTGCAATCATTTCCAGCTCACAAGAGCTGAGGCTTACTGCTGCCAACTGCCCTTGCAGCTTCACGGTGGCAAATACAGTTCTGCTGTTCTGTGTTTGCAACCCTCCCCATTCCATGCCCTCGGAGCAGAGAGAGGAGGAAAGGGTTTCACTCTTTAAGCAGTTATTTGAGGATGAACACAAAGATCAGCTTTACTCCAGAAGCAGCAGCAGGTCACACAGATTTCCTTATCAGAGGCTGGGACATCACCTGGGCTCCTGCAGGGAGAGTGCAGGTTGCTGTGCCAATGGCTCAGCTTCAATGGGCTGTCTTCCCAAGAGGCACTTTGGAGGACACTATCCAGTTCTAACAGAGACCTGTCTTACTTGTACAGGTAAATCAGGGGTAGAGTACTAAAACCAGAAGTGCAGAAACATGGAAGGAATTTACTAACGGATGCTGTTCCATTTTAATTTCCTTAGCATTTGTGGTGGCTGGTACCAACCTTTCTGTAAGAGGGCAACTGAAGAACACCAGCATGGAAAATCAGGAAAGCACAGCTGTATTCCAGAGCAATGGCCAGCTTGATGAATAGCTATTAATTTCTTAGCTTTTTGTCTGTTTTAATACATTGTTTCTTTAGTTTCCTGACAAGGGAAAACCCCCAAACCATTCTGTTCTTATTGCCAATAGTTGTATTCCCTCATTGCCCTGGAAGGGGAGCCACCCCACAGCAGTCAGACCTGAGCAGCCCCTTTAGGTGAGTAGCATGGCAAGAACCTACAGGCACGACTTGCCTTTTCAAAGCAGACAGAGAAGCATAAAAAGATTTTTTTTTTTTGTGTAGCCTGTCTCCAGGGCTGATGAGTCAAACCAACTGTGCTGTAAAGATCTACTTTTTTTAGGAGAACCAACTGCCAGTTGTCAAAGTACAAATATTTTACTTGCAGAATAGTGCAGATAATCCATCCAACTTCCTGCAGTGGGATTCCCACTGTTTTCAGATTACTTGTAGATTTAGGCTGTTTTAAATTAAGTCCTCAGGCTGCTTGTTCACAGGTCCAGTGCTTGGCATAGGAAAGCCTCTCTTACAGCAGCAGTTTTAGTACTCTCAGTGAAGGAAATGATCCAGAGGTGGGATTTTTAAGTTCTGACTATTGAAAACCCAATGCCTCATCTCCTTACATTCACAGCTGCCTCTGACCACACTTGCATCAAGGTCAGAAGAAAAGCTTATGTCTAGTAGCACAAAGCTGCAGAGCTTTTCTAGCAAAGCACCTCATGCCTTTCCAAACACATCAGTTGCCACCACAGCTCATTTATCGTGTCAACCACAGCCAGCCTTCTCTGCATGGTTCAACCCGAGCACTGACAGTCCAGGGAAGGCTCATGGCTCAAGGTAGATTGACAGAGGAGCTGCCCCAAGCAGAAACACTTTCAATTCAGGGCTTCAAGGCTGACAGTTTCATTGCTGTAACCTGACTGCATCAGCTGTGAACACTGGTAGCCAAAGGAGGATGAGTGCCATGAGGAAGAATAGGAGCAAGAAAAGAGCCATGTAGCACCTCGAGGCAGCTGCTGGCAGTTCAAACCAGCAGCCACGAGCAGGGGTGACAGACATGCTGGGTCAGGGAGACACCCCAAGCAGCTCAGCTTCCTGCCACAGGGGAAGGGAGGCTGCTACAGAAGGGGTGTTGCAATCTGGAGCCAGACAGAGAAAGCAGACAGGGGAGCCCCTGTAGAGTTTTCTAAACTGATTTACACTTAGTTTGGTGGCCAGAAGGGGCCCAGGCCAGATGGATGGGCAACAGGAATGACTTCAGGAGAGCATGTTCCCCCCGCCCCAGCCACTGCCAGTGCTGAGGGCAAACCTGCTGCGCAGCACAGCAGAGCTGCCTACGCCATATGGGGCTTAGTCCTACAGAACTTCACTCTCACGTGGGCAGGGTGAAGGGAAAATTTCATAGCAAACTCAGGTGGTGATGAGACCAAGTGGTGTTGCCATCAGCCACTAGGAGATCCCAGAGGCTGCAATCATCCTTGGGGTCCAAGATTCCCAGAGGAAAGGTAGAAAACAGCAGAGTATGGCTGCTGGAGGCTCCCACCTTGCAGATGCCAGGAAGAAACTGTTGCAAGAGTCCATTTTTTCCACCCACAGCCCTGCAGCAGTGAGGCACAGAGGCAGCAGGCAAATCATTGCCACCAGTTGCCCCCAGTGCCACTGCTGGTATTCAGCAGGATGTGGTGTCCAAAAGCACTGGCTCCAAGCCAGCCTTTGTCCTGCAGTAGAAGCCAAGAGCACAAAAGAGAAAGAAGGGACTAAACCCATCCTCTGAAGGTAGCAGCAGAGGATGGGGGTGGGCCCAGAAAGAGAGTCCCAAACCTAGGAAAACTTTCCTAGGGCTTAAACACCAGGAAATCCTCTCTCCTCCAAAATCAAAGCCAGCAAGCAAACTGTCTTGGATGATAAAACTGCTTGTCTAAACTGCTGCAGGTCTGGAGCAGGATTGCTTCTGAAAGGCCTGAGAATGTTGTCTGGAGCAACTCCTGGCACAGGAGCAGTGCTCTCACGCAGGCTGGCTGCTGGCCACTATAGCTAGGGCAGAAAACAGAGCCTGGAAGCTCCAGCCCTACAGCAAATTAGCCAGACAGGAATTTTGTTAGAAAGGATATCCTCTTGGGGATTTTAGTTTGGAAATGAGACCCTCTCCAGAGAGATCTAAGGCGTAAAAAACCAGTGCAAGAGCAACCCTTATCAGATGCTCATAAAGAGGTCCGTGTTGTGCTTTTAAAGGAAAGTACCCGTACTGGTGAAGCCAAAACGTCATTTGTTTTATTTCAGGTGGCTTGCTACAAAATTTATAGTATTCTGCATGCACAGATGACAAAAACTAAAATTCAGTGTGCATAGCACAAGGGAGATTTTTCTTTTCAAAACACCCTTTTCTCTAGAAAACATCCTTGTGCTGAGTTTCTCATTTTTATTAAAATCAGTTACATTAGGAAACAAAACCCCTTCAATTGTAACATGTTGGCTCACCTGATTTTTACCCCCTGCTGTTCAGAGTGCTTGCAAAGGGAAATATTAAATCAAAGGTAGCAACACATGATGTATGGCAGCTCAAAACCCGGAACAGGGAAGTTCAACTAGTTGCCGTTTCATAGCCAATTATTCCTGAGCACTGTTACTCACACTGCTGTCCTACACAGGTCTGGAAGCAGGATGCACTGGGAAGACAGAGTTAAGGGATGTTCTCTGTACAGGACCCCAGTGGCACAGCAGATACACCAGAGCCTTTGGCGGCTATTAAGAAGAAAAGCTTCACGTCTGCTTTGCATGTAACAGTTGAGCCACAAATCTCTGCAGTTTTTATCTTCACTTGACATTGGTCAGTCCAAGCTGTGAGTCAAGGCTGCAGGAGTAGCAAGATCCCTGCACATGCAGTTGTTTGTAGCTGAGCTGTGCTGCCTGTCCTTCCAAGGGCAGAAGTTTAAGTCCAGAAATTGCTGTCTGACTTTCAGAGTCAGCTCCAGTCTCAATTTTGAAGTCTCAAAACTATGCACAAACCTACCAGACAAAATAATGTAGGAGTTCCTAATGCAATCTTATTGTCCTAAAATAGAATTAGATTCCCACCCTCCACTTGTACCACCAATGTCCTTGTCTCTTAGACACTTCCCCAACAGAAATCCCAACACAGGACATGTATCGAGCAAGACATCCATAAACACAAGCACACTAAGCAAACTGGAGCTATTTATCAGAACTGCTCTTTCGATGTATCCTACAAATACTGCAGAACAGAACAGAACTACACTTTTATATCTGCAATTAAAACCACCTTCCCATGCACTTTTAAATTTGGTTCATGAAGAAGAACAATAAAAATCAACAGCTGAAGACATCTTCAGATGGAGCACTAGAGAAAAATACAATGACATTTCATGGGTTTTCCAAATGAATTCATCTGGGTAAGAAGTGACCTGTCTAAAGAATAAGGCCAGTTTCAACTCTTATTTCCAAAGCAGTGTCCCTCCCATGTTACAGTATAAAACTGAACTTCTTAAAATTAGTTTTATTAAGTGCCTGATGGTCTCACAAATTTTATGACAATTTAATTAAACTTTCAACTATGAACAAAACTGTCAATAACTTATCACAAACCCTTGTGACTCAGAGACTAAGTAAAATAAACTCAGCTCTTTTTAGGAAAGGCTTGATTTTGAATATCCAAACTTGGAAGAAATTCCTGCTCCATCTCACATGCTAAACGATGGAGTTTATCTGCGTAATAAATAAGGCACAGCTCAAACATTCCACCCCATTCATATTCATCATAAAAACTCTTGAGACAACCAGGAAATTTTTAATCCTCTCATGAGATTAAAAATTTACCCGGAGTTAACTGGCTACAACAGTGCGAGGGGAACACCTTAAAGCTGATGATGTGGGAGTTGTCCTCTTCCAGAACGTCAGCAGCATGGAAACCTGTGTCCAATTCCCTGCTCCACAGAGCAGAAGCCCACGCAGGCAGCTCACTCTGCAGGTCCCTGGAGGCTAAGCCCACCAGATCCATCACACCTGTATGGTTTCAGATGTGATAGGAAGCTCCTGCTTCAGCAGTGAAGCCACTGTTGGATGAGAGGCATGGACTGACTACTGTAACATGGAGTTGCTTGGAGCCTTGGGCCCATTTCCAGCCCATTCCAGCATCAGCCTTCCTCAGAATGCAGGGTTGGAGGGGGTCCCCTTGGCTGCCACCATCCTGTCTCAGGCTGCTGCCTGCCAAATGGAAGACAAGCCCAGTGAGAAGTTCACAAAACACAATTCCTTAGTTAACTGAACTATGCTCACTCCTGACAGCTGTTCCTGAACTCTTTTTAGCAAGAAGCGAAAGCTTTCATCCTTTAAAAGATGCCCTGTTTACGCAGCATTATGTGCTAACAAACCTCCAGAGCTGAACAAAACCATTTCTTCACTCCTAATTAAATTGGAGGAGTGCCACATTAGGATGATTCTTTTCAGTGCATTACTACTTCTCTTGTACTACTATAATTTTTGAAGCATGTGATTGTACAAAACACAGAAGCCTGATGGCCCTTTTGCACCAAGGCTGCAAACATCCTGGCAGTCTACTAGGGTGCAGAAGGAGATACTTGAAGAGGTATTTTTCACTTGTCAAATGAGGCAATCCTGAGATGTCCAAAATATTTTGTCAACATATTGAAGACACCCCGTGGAGAGAGCACCACCACACTGGCATCAGACTACTGCCTTTGAAGAGCAATCTTCTGTCTTACTCCAGAGAGGTATTTCCATGATGCATAAGTACACTTGAATCTCCAAGTTTTCTAGACCTAAACTTTGCTAGACACTGTGAGACACCCCAGATGTGCCTAGAGCCCAGAAAAAACCCCAAACCAAACCAAACTTAAACCAGCATTTTCCTTTTCAAACAACAGAATGCGGGCTGAAACTTCTGTAGGACAGGAATGCAGCCTGCAGCTACAAAACTTCAAGATTTATTTATTTTAAACCTTATCAACTGGTGCTGCTGAACAACTAGAGCACTTATATCAGCACTAAGGAGATCAGGTTTCAATACAGTGGTATTTGGGAGGAGGCAGTATATATTTACATGAGAAATCAGTCAAACATTAAGTACTTATATCTTACCTGAAAATGATTCCTTGAAAAACAACTTATGCTTTTGAAGGCCAGAGCAATTATGTATTATTTTAATCTTAATGCTAAAGGAAAACAGAAAAAGCATATTTACAATGTCAACAGTTGAGTTAGAGAACTTTGTATTGCTATCCAGTTATGCTGTCTGCACAGCTGTTAGACCTATATAAAAAACCCCAACACGAATCATATACACCTGTCAGCTGGGTGTAAGCACAAACCACAGCCAAACCAGGATAAGAAGAGTTACAGGGATATAACTTCTCAGCATTAGACTGTGGACACGGTACATACCACACAGCAGTATCATGGTGTGTTCACACTTGTAGCGAAGCACCTCAAGGCACTTGGCAAATCTTGCTCTTACCATCTACAGTGAAAGTTGCTCCAAACTTGACGGGCTCAGCAGGCACTGTTGTCAACCACCCTACACTGAGAGGTAGGGCATTTTGTGTTATCCTCTTCAGGAACATACAGGGTGGACATACAAGAAGGCAGGCCCTAAGGGCCACCTCTGAGATCAAAGGCCAGAAGACGGACAGCACCTCTCCCTCTCCAGTAAGTTTCAGTCCTCTGTGTCCAGGCCATCTGGGATTAGCTTGAATTTGAGAGGGGAACATCGCTGGACCCCACATCACTACACTTCTGGAGAGTTTTCTGTACCTGCAACCCTCAAATTATGCAGTACTACAACAATTTCTAATCAAACAATTTAATATCTAATTTATCAAGGTAAGAAAAGTAACTTGGTTTCTTTTTCACTGAACCATGGTGAAAAAAGGTCATTATTTTATTCAGCATCATAGTTACATAACAGTTGTCTGTTTCTATTACTAGAAAGAATTTATTAAAATAGTCCTGAAAGACATCTTTTCTTTTTCCAATGATTTCAAAACTAAGCCTTTTAATGCCAATTTCACACAGTCATGGGTTTGATCGGTAGTAGCCAGTTATAGCAATTGTCAAGGCACAAGCTCAGCTCTGCACACCCGCTGCAGCTTGTATTGGAAAAGAGATATGCCAGTTACATCTGCAATTACAAATGCATAATCCCTTCGTCGTATATTGCAACAGGAGAAATTAACATTAAACACAGACTATGAAACGTAAAGGATTTATTTCTGATATGATTTGTAGAGTTAAATTAAAAACCTACTGAATACTTTATGTAATAGATGAACATAACCTTAGTACTTACTTTCTAACAGTTTATTTAATGGTTGGAAGTGTACAACATGAAGTAGACCTCACGTGTAATATTGTTCGATTTTGCTTATTGTTAGATGAGATTAAAATACAGTAGCCATCCCTTTAGATTATGGTGCAACACTGATCATGTGCCTTGATAGATAGGAAAAATGATTCATTAAATAAATGATGATGACATAACATGTAGGGAAGACTTTGGATTGTCTATTTAAAATGTCAACATAATAGGCAATTAAGAATAAAACTTCATATTAAGTGCACTTCCACATGCTTTGTTTATAATATAGCAAAAACTTCCTATCTTTTTTTCCAGACACTTCACTCCCTACTCTAAAGCTGTTCAGTTGAAAATGCACTTTCCCCAGTAAACTTTTTTTAAAAAAGTAACTAAAATTTCTACCCTTTCATATGCTAAGAAATGTTTCCTAATTAAAAACAGTTTATTACAAGACATGTGAAGACAACATATAGTGAAATGAATTTTAATTGTTGTGCTGTGACTAAAGTAAAGTTCTCAAGGCTGCAATTTAACATTCCAAGTTCTCCCTTCCATCTTTATTGATTCTTAAGATTTTGCACAGAAACTCTTTGGGGGCTAGAACAGCAGTAATTGCATCACACTGTTTTTCAAGACTTCAAGTTTCAAAAGCAAACTCTTCAAAAAGTACAGTTCTTGATTTGATTAGATACAGGGACAAAAATATAGCACATACTTGAAGGTTACATGGTCTACAAATGATGGCAATATTTTCCTTGGGAGAGTACAGTTTGTTTTCTTGTAAATACTCAAAAAGGCTCAACTTCAAGCAGTAATAAACACAAGCAAAAGTGATTTAACCCTTAAAATAAATATTCAGGAAAACCTCTCTGTACATACAAGTGAAAGAATATGTAACACTTTCACGCTAAAAGAAAAAATAAAGATTTTGTTCATATAAGCAGCTGAAATCTGCTGTTCCAGCCCAATGTCCCCAGTAAAGAAGGGAGGCACAAACACAGGTGACTACTGTAGCTCACTATCTTATGGCCTTTTTGGACAGGGACATCACCACCATCATTTTTTAATCCCTTTTGTTATATTTATTACAGCATGCCAAATCCTTTGGCATATGTGATGGCCTTCAATAATCTTTCTTTAAGCTTTTCTTTGCTTGAGTACTCCGGAAGCAAAAGTACATTAAAGCATGTGTGAGATGTAGGTAACCTGTGGGACAAAAAAAACAAACAAGAAAAGAATTCAGAGTTTGGAACATGCAAAAGAAATACACCTCTGTTTTACAAGTCCGAAAAGAATGAATTTGAAAAAAATAGACTTTTCTTATAGATTCAACTTTCAGATTTAACTAGGTTAATAACTTAAAAGCACAGAATTCACTTTCATTTATAAAAAACCCAAGCAAAATGTAGAATTTCTTTTTTTTACCTCTCTGTATCTGGGCCATTTTTGGCTATGATCATCTTTAACTTTCCAAGTCCTCCCACAGGGGCTCTGTCTGTGCCTGTTGTAAACTGTAAGAATAGTCTTTTCTGTTCATCTGTAAATGAATGGACTATTTCCCAGAATTCCCTATCAAGGAAGAAATCAAAAAGTAAGTAAACTTTCTTTGGTATAAATAAGAATTTCAAAAGTAATTGAGCTTTGAAGGTGTAGTAATTCTAATCAGTCTTAACATCAAGTTTACAAGTTGCAGTCATAAACCAAAACTCTCAGAATGTATTTACCAATAAATGAGATTCAGAAATATTACCAAACACTGCAGTTTAACAGTTTTTAAACATTAATCCGGCTGTTTTCTGCAGATATTTTATTATTCCTATTTCCTAAGGAATTAAACTGATTCAACAATGCTTATACCATCTCCTCGTCTCTAATGACAATATTGGAGAAAAGTGAAATTACACATAAGACATTTGCATCTCCAGTACTACAAAAATACTAAATCTTACAACATTAAATTCATTATGAAGAAACAAGCAGATAAAGTGTTTTTTATCTTTACAAAAATAGAAAAAATTACCTAATAATAAGAGAGTCTCTCGTATAGCCACCATCATATTCTGTAGTTTCTTCTAGCGCTTGAAAATCTAAATTCTGTAAGAAGATGATATTTTTAAAGATGACCACTAATTATATATTTATGATAAAAAAAAAAAGCTCCACTCTCTAGTGTACAGACAGAATTCTTACCCTACTTCCACAAATAAGTAATTCAATTTCCTCTGGTCTAAATAAATATTTCAAAGGAGATTCATTGGTCACCATGTGGAATCCTCTCCGAAAGGCCTTGAACTGCTTTTCTACTGATTTATTGAGTATATAGTCAGCATACAGATTGACAAATTCCTGCAAGGAAATAAACCCCAAAAAATCTTAGTGCTTCAACACATGCCACTTGAAGTACCTCCCAAAAATACAAGACCCCAAAATACATATGATTCTGTAATTCTACGCAGATTATCTGGGCTCAGCTTCTATTCAGCAACACAGAAGAACAAGTCTCAAATACTGCTCAAACAGGTCAAACATCCCACCCAGAAGCTACATATACATGTATCGATGCTTTCTCTAAGAGAAGCCTTTTCTGTTTGCAACCACACTGTGCTATGGCAAATTTAAAAGCCTTTTAAACTTAAAAATTTTAAGTGAGACCAAACCTTTATAAGGTTCTACAAATTCTACATACGCTATATCTAAAAACTACAGATTCTGTTTAAAAAGCTGAGTGTACCTTTCTGTTTTCATTCGTAATAGGAATTTTATCACCGTTTTCCTTTAAATCGTGCATCATTGGATTGCCAAAGAGATCCGTGTGAGATATTTGAAATGTTATCATCATATCATCTTCCACACTTCCTTCATACTCTAGTAAGTCTCTCAAACTCTGATACAAAACCTAACAGAACAAGAAATACATGTTGGTCACAAATAAGCTTTGATAAGATTTCATTGAGTAATACAAGAAGACATGAAACCACCCGCCTTGAAAAAGGGTTGTTATATTCAATGACACAAGTCACCTAAAAATCTCCTATAGCAGTTCAAACAGTTGTTTACTAAGCTCAGCATTTGTAAAGAGAAACACCAGAAGATACTAAGATAAAAAAGAAACATGGTAATCAGTGATAACTCCCTTAAAAGAGCCTTTTAGTACCCACCGATCTTCCAAAATGCAATGGTCAAACCTGCAGTTTAAGAGCCTTTAATAGCCTCTTCTTCTTTTAATGTGTCTTTACTTTAGGCATCCAGAATATGTTACACTAGTAAGGGGAACATTTTTGAGTTAAAAATCAGAGAAACCCTGTATTTTATATCAGATAAAATTCAGACAGCAGGCTTTTATCTTCAACTTCTTATTTAAAACCCAAACCAACTAGGAAGTAAGCCTGAAGCAACAGAGATGGGGCACTCTTTAACGTAAGAGGACATTTATGAACCAAAAAAACCACCCAAACCCAAAAAACCCCCCTCAAGTTAGGTCAGAATTTACCAAGTGGAATCTGAAATTACCTCTAAGAGTTTGCTCTGTTCCAAGGAGCAACCAGCCTTCCTCCCTTCTATGCCTTAAGAAAAGCCCAAGACTCTCTTAAAAACCAAAGACTATGCAGAAAAGGAACTATTATTTGGCTGTGATAGAAGTGTAGGGGCTAAAGAATACAAAGCAAAGGTGAAAGCGACAACTGTGTGCAACTGTATTTTTACAGTGAAGCAGAAGAAGCAAATTTCCCCTCAAGGTTTTAACTGAAATTTGAAAGTTTACATGTAAGCTTCAACCTCTCACTATCTATGTGTTTTTGGTTTTTCCACAGGATCTTTAAAAAGGACCTTGCACTGAAAATCATTGGACTTGGAACCACCGGTGGTGAGGGCTGCTGAACATTCTATTCTCCACACTCTACAGCATTAGAAAAAGCATTGGGAGGCTTGACTCTTGTGAATTTCATTTTGGGTATGAGAAGTCCTGAGGTGTTTAAGTCATATGAAAACATAAAGAGTTAAAAAAGCATTATTTTAAAAGGAATCAGCATAGGTCTTAGAGGAGAAACATAAGAGTAGTGGAAAAAAATTAGGAAATGCCCTGACTGCCCTGCTCCATAGAAATACATCCACTTTTGTTGTCATAAAGAGTTTTGAGTACATAATAAAAGTTAGAGGAAACTCGGGGCACTATTTCTCAACATCATTATACAGAGAAACTGGTTGAATCTGGCATGCTGTTGTATGTAACAATCCAAAGCAGACCAGATAACATATTTTTTCATTATACATGACTCATTTTCAAAAATGAAAGGCAAGTTCTTTTTAGACAGTATCATTTTACTAATCTTTTTTGAAAAGATGAAGATTTTGTATAACTGCTTATAAAAGGGAAGTGTTCCAGAGTTTGAAACAAAATGAAGCTTGCTAACAACTCCTCTAGCAACATGAAGGGTAGCCACTGGTGATCTCTGCAGGTGGAGCAGGGCCAAGACATCCTGCACACACACTTGTGTGCTCTGTCTAATAAAGCACATGGGCAGCTCACTGCTTGCGTACAGCCACTGGCTGGCAATGGATCTGGAAAGATGGATACTGATCACTGCTCTGATAGGGATATTCATTAACTGTAGGGATATTCATAAACTACCTCATCCGGCTTTTAGTTTAGAGAAAAATCAGTAAGAGCATCACACCTTTGCATGTTTACTCTTAATTTCACTTTTTTTTTTTGGAAATTCCACAAATACCTATAAACAGCCTAATTTTAGAAGTCTCTTTGGGAAGATACATACTTGTTTATGTTTAATAATGCTTAGTAATATTTAGCAATTTATGCAGTAAAAAAATAAAACAAAGTTTTATTGATACTGAGCCCTATCCATTGACATTACAATTCTGCCTCCTCCAAACCAAATGTAGCAAGAGGTTTTATTGCTTATGAATTTATTTTAACAAATACAGACTCTTCACACAAGTCACTGGTTATTTCACTTTCACTTCTGGCAGAGATCTTGTGTTTAACTGAAATATAGATTACATTATTGCATGGAAAATGCACTATTAAACTCAAAGAACTTAATGAACTTACGGGATGAGAGTCTGCCAGATCACGGAAAGTTCCTTTTTTGCCCATTAGCTTCCTGTAGACAACCATGGGGAAATGTACATCCAGTATACAGTTGTTGTAAATAGCCAGTCCCAGTACTATGCCAATCAGGGTAAACTGACCCTCAGTTTCGAAAGAGGACGGATTAAACCAAAACAGTTTTGTAGACTCATCATATGTGAACATCCCTGTTAAAAAAATAAAAAAAGTTGAACAATTATGGTTACAATTCAGTAAAAATGGCAGATAAAACATACCATTATAAACCCATTAGCACTAGCCTTTAAGACATATTTAACTTAACATTATACTGAATTGAATGGCAAAGAGAAACTACTTACCTTAGGGTGACTGCAGCTGCTCAGAACACTGTTACTCACATCACCACTAAAAGCGTGCAAGAGAACTGTCATACAATATCCTGCAACACTCACTGAAGCTGCACGTACATAAACTTTCATCCCCTCCACTACTGAGGAACCATCAGAACACTGTCAACAGCAATTGTGACTTTGATAAATATAACAGTGCAAGAAAAGAACACAGTCAAAAACATGTGGATGAAACAATTCTGAAGGACTCCAACTACTAAAAAGTGACAGCCTTTCCTCAAAGGCCAGTTCCAGCAAAGGAACAGGACTAGATGCAGCCCTACTACTGAATTAGAAGCTATGATGATCGAGCAGGGATTGACCATCATACATGATTTTAGAGTTAGATGCCCAACTGATTTGTTTGCTCCTTTCAAGGACCACTGTTACTGCAGCTATTACACACATCTCAACTTGAGGGGAAAATGGACCACAGCTTCACAGAAGGGGCTGCAATTTTAAGACCTTGTCACTGTCTAAAGGGAGTGGTTTTGCTTCTCTCATTCAGTTCACTATTTCAGGTGACCAATTTCCTGCCCAGCTCATGAGCTGAGCATTGAAGACTTCAACAAACAGCTGGACTGACACATGCCAGAAGCTGCAGGGAGAAATGTGCAGACAAGAGACAGGCAGAGTTCCTTACCCTTTTGGCCATTGCAAGACACAAGATAGCTCTTTGTTTATGAAACTGGAGTTTGTGTGCAAGCTATAAATTATTTAAATGAAACTCACAATAAAATCCACTGCTTACCTGACTAGATACTGAAGCAAGATAAAAGCAAACCCCATAGACTTAAGGTAAGAGAGACCACCCTGGACAGGTATGCTTGTACAGCTAAGTCTCATGATTTTCAGGCAGAGCTTAAGTAAAAATGTCCCAAGCTCCTTATTCTCAACACACCAGAAGTCAGATCCATGTGGTCAAGAATATCAACTACATTTGCCACAAAGATTTATCTTGTCAGCTCTTACAGGCTTGTTTACAACCTATGCAGATGTACAAACTGATTACAAAGCCACATGAACACAAAATTACTCTAAAGACTGAAAATATCATCTCCAGTCAAGAGATAAAGACTCTTTTCTCATTTCATGTAAGGAAATGAACTACAGGCTCATTCAAAGACTCCAGCTATTCCCCAGAATGGATTATGGACCTGATTAAGTGACTAGGGCTGGGTCAGCCACTAGGGGAGCACACAGACTGATCCATCAGATAAGGCAAGGAGACATCAGAAATGGATGAGCAACTCAGGCATATATAGGACAAATATCATAAAGAATCCTGTATTGCATTTTCTGAACTGACTGAAGTAACTTCTGGATTACTGGTACATAAAAGCAATGACTTGTACTTTCTGGAATATGATGGAAAAGTTAAACTGTCAAAACAAACAATTCCAGCAAATGTCTAATAATGAAGGATCAACAGTTTACCCAGATCCACATCTGGAAACACTTTAAGATGAAATACAGTATTTTACTCCCTTAACAAAATTAAGACTAAAGTACATTAAAATTATAATGGAACACCAGAAGAAACTGGAATCTGCAAGAAGGGGAAAACAATTGCCCTTGAAGTTATATGAAGTTATCACTTCTTCCCCTTTACCATGGTGACTGTTGGTCATAAATCCAATATTTTTTTCTGAGTTATTGCCTTCCTTGAGTAAAACTTTAAGGTAGTTTAATATGGAAATACTCAAAAAGTCAAAGAAACTATAATAACAATACACATCTCTCCAAATATACCTATTAGAGCACAGACATTTTAAATTCCATTTAAAGGATCTCCTTCCTTTTCTCAGGTAAAGAAAGCATTTATAAATCAACAAAAGTCACACTTAGTATATCTGGTGCATACATGAATCGCTATACTGCGATGCATATACACACACACACACACAGAATGCAACCCACATTTTCTGCTTTTACACATTTATGCCAAAAGCCAATAAAAAGCTTTCCCCCCCCAGAGTTACTATGAATACAAAATGTGTACATACTTTTTTCTACATTTTAATACAGAAGTAAAATTTAAAATATGCATGCACATCTAATCTATTACCTATCTTTAAATGCAGGGAGTATATACACAGTGCTTGGATCTTAGCTTGAGCAGACTTTTGCATTACTAAATAAAGAGTATTTCAATACACCCACACAACTTCTATTTAGATAAACTCAAGTTGAAAATGTATTTATTTTTGAAATAAATACATTGAATATTGAAAATAAAATTTCATCAAAGTACTAAGATTTCTTTATTTTGCCATACTTCAAAGTAAGCTAATTCAGATTCCAAATCTCTCCAAGTTAATAGCAATTTTCAGACTAAGTAAGACTTGTCTATGGTTCTGCGCCACTTGTTATAAGAACTGGCTTGCATATGGTAAAGGGAAAGTGCCAAGCTTTAGATTTTTGCTACTGATTCTGGGTACTTGATACTGATACTTCCTCTCTCACCTAGTCAAAATAGATTTCTGTATATTTTCATCAATTTTCTAAGCTACAAAACCAAGAACGGCAGCTTTCTCTTTTAAAATAGTCCAGTGAAACCAAATTAACAGCCATGAGCTGTTAGGCTTCTTTAATGGAAGCCATTACAGGAAGCACAGTGTAACATCATATTTCACATAAAATATGAAATTAGTATAGGAACTTGGCAGGTCTCATTTCTATTCTAACACAAAGTATTCTTATAATTTTATAACATTTTCATCTTTTCAGAGCAGCAGACAAGCTGCACACTAGAAGAAGCATGTCCTTGCATAAACAATTGGTGAAGGGAGCAAGGGAAAAAAAGAGTATGATGGAAATATGACTGCTGAAACACAAATGTAAAATTCTGGCTCTAATATATCAAATTACTGTTGATTCTTTAACTAAAATCTAGCTTGACATTGCCATCACACTTTGGATCTATAGAACTGAGACTATCAGAATTATTAAGCTGGAGGAAGTGGAGGAAATAACTCAAAAACTCACCATAGTCCTACTCTTGCATTATTGCAGAAGCTCTTCCTCTTTGGTTTGGTTACTAATTCTAGAAGCTAATCACAAAGCAAAGTGAGGAGAAAGGTGAGAGAACAAACAAAGGAACCCTGCAAAGAAACCCTGTACTACTGATTTGTATCCAAACAAACAATGACAGCTCTCACTAACTATACGTGGTTACTCCTTCCATCATTCCTCCTTTAGGAGGATGACTGCTGATGACACAGTGAGCCTCGATGTGTGCCAAATACTCTCCTGACCATCAACGAATCTGGAGAGCTTCAGAGAGAAGCAGTAGTGGATATAGAAAGCATAAACATAGAACAGTCCAGTTTGGAAGATCATCCAGGCCAACCTTTTGTGAGAAAAATCTGTTAAATCAGTAAATTATTAGAACACATACCGATATCTGGATTGAAGATTTCTTCCACAACCAGTTGAAAAAATTCTTTGGAAACGCCTCCTTCATCTACCCCTTGCTCTCCTTCAAATTCAACATACAATTGCTTCTTCAAGTCTGCAGGATTTTCCATGGCAATCATCTCTAGCTGTTGAGTGAAGAGACAGAAATATTTCATTAGTAAATCTGTTTACTAGAATAGTTTAGTATCAAATAATGAAACCAATAGTACCCACCAAAATTAAGAAGAAAGCGAGCACAAATCTCAACAGTAAAATAAGAGAAATCAATAGTAATGCTACACCACTCTAAGCATGTTCTAGAATCTGGGGATTAACACAGCAAGAAACTTACCACAGAACTGATCTGTTAGCCCATTAAAGCTCACAGGCCGTTAGCTTTCTCTTATTTCTATTCTTTTAAGCACTTATTTAAAATAAGTTATCATTGTTTTGCACACAATTTGCAGAAAAAGGAAGAAAAGATGTGTTACTGGGCTAATTAAATTCATCTGACGAGTCTGCAATATGATCCACGTTTGACAACAAACGGCTTTGTGAAGGGATTACACAGATATGTTTTCAGAGTGGAAGACAGAAAACAAGCCTTTGATGAGTAGTTGCATCTCCCAAACAAAGAGCTGGGTAAAAAAACCCTAAAACCAAAAAAGACACTAATATTACAGTCAAATCAACCCACTCTCCTTGACCCTAATGAGGAAGTCTCAAAAATCTTTTGCTCTTATTTCTTCAGTGCCTTTAAACAAATCTACTGCACTGCTGCTATTAAAGTAAAAATTCACTTAAGGGCAAATAGAAAGTCTGCTGTTTAACAAGAAAGGGTTTCAAGTCCATATAAAGGCCATTAGAGGTTACAGAACCACAAAATAGCTTGGGTTGGAAAGGACCTGGAAAGATCATCTAGTTCCAACCTTTTTGCCATGGGCTGGGACACATTCCAGTAAACCAGCTTGCTCAAAGCCCCATCCAGCAAGGCCTTAAACAGTTCCAGGGATGGGACATTCACAACTTTCCTGGGCAACCTGCTGCAGTGCCTCATCACCTTCACAGTAAAGAATTTCTTCTGAATATCTAATCTAAACTTCTCTATCATTTCAGGTCATTTCTCCTTGTCTCATCACTACGTGCCCTTGTAAAAACTTCCTCTCCAGTTCTCATCAGCCCCCTTTAGGTGCTGGAAGGTTCTGTAAGGTCTCCCTGGAGCCTCCACTTCTCTGGCTGAGCAACTCCAACTCTCCCAGCCTGTCTTTAGAGGAGAGATGCTCTGGCCCTCTGATCATTTTTGCATCCGTCCTCTGGACTCAACCCAACAGGTCCACATCCTTCTTACGCTGGGGACCCAGAGCTGGATGCAGCACTCCAGGGGGGAGTCTCACAAGAGTGGAGTAGAAGGGGACAGTCACGTCCCTTGACCTGCTGGCCGTGCTGATTTTGATGCAGCCCAGGGTATGGTTGGATTTCTGGGCTGTGAGTGCACACTGCCAGGTCCTTCACTTGCTTACAACAAAAATGTACTCTTCCAGTAAATCAAAAGTTAAGCAAGAATATTTTGCAGCTGATAAGAAATATGCTACTTAAAAGCATAAACACATTGGTTAAACTTACGCAGCACAATTAGACTAAAAATACCTATGTGGCAAAGAAAACTCAGCAGCAGTAAATTAAGGCACAGATGGACCTGTATACTCCTCTACCAAGACCATATTACTTGAGAGATTTGCCTCTGATTTTGGCTATTGCAAATTGTACTTACCAGCAGGTGTCCTTAACATGCTAAATCTTACTTTTTATTTCACTATCCTGCCTTATCCACACATACCAACACTCTTTACAGCCCAGAATTCTACTACAGAAGTGAAAAGTAAAACAGGAACAGAACAGAGAAGGTAAAGGCAGCAGTAATGACACCATCAACTCATAAAAATCACACCACCAGCAAGACACATTTTCTCCTGCTAACTGCCAAGTCATCCAGACATGATCCAAGCAGCAAAGCAGGGCAGGGTGGGTGACAGAGTTACGGTAGTTATCATAATGGGTTTGAAGACTTTAAAGCACGCCCTGCAAAAGGAGCATGTGGAGAAAAAATTGCACTGCCTGGTATTGAAAACTACATTTGGAAATACAGGGAGTGTAACTTCATAGCATATAAATCTGAGTTCAGAAAACACGAAGGCAAGCCATGAAGACTCCAATAAAGAGAGCAAGTGAGATTAGTCTATATTTCAATAAGCAAATGACAAGACTGTCTGAAAAACTTACATATATACTACCTAAGACATCTGTGTAAAAAATTCTTTTTCCTAGGACAGCAATGGAGCTTAAGCCATGTTCCAAGTATGATTTGCAACTTTTGAAAAGCAGAGAGCTAGCATGTATTTTAAAACCCTAAATACAGGTTAAATGTTCAAGCTGGACAGACAGAAATTCTCCTATTTGGATCTCTTCCACTTACAACTGACAGCAATAAAGCTGTGGGGTTTTTTTCTCCCCAGTCATGACTTTGTTGGCTTTGTAGCCTTTACCACCAGTAATGTATTATATTGCATGTTTTATGAATTTTGATGAGTTCTGAGAAAGCAAATGTTGTCTCTGCATTTCTTTTGGGACAGCAACTCTTTTTCATAGTGTGAAGACTCTCGTGTCATGGAAACGCACTAAAGGAAAGGATTCATATTTATACATATAGAGCAGTTAAAGAAATTTCAAAATGATTTTTTGGCTGAGAAAAACAGCATTTAAAAAAGAGGAAGGAAACAGTCTTAGCTAAGCGATGCTGGCTAGGCAGATTAGAACAGTGCACTGGATGTCTGCAAGGGAGACAGATAAAGGATTACCCAAAAGCCAGTATTTTGAGCAAAGCCTGATACTCCTTGAAGTAGATTCCATAAGCAGGAAAATGCTGCTAAGCTGCTCAACTGAAAGTTGTGGGTTTAGCTGCTCCTTTGAATATCTGTGTCAACACTGATGCTTCACAATAAAAACTGAATGCACTGGGAAACAGCAGCAGACATAACAGTCAGGAGACACCGGATTTTAGCAGAACTGCAGCAGTGTTTCTGTAGCAGGGAAGTACAAACTTCATTTAAAGTTGTCTGGTTCTTGGGTTTTTTGGGGCCTTTCTTTGTTTATTTTTAATAAGCACAGCTACCTTCATCTTGTCAACACAGATACTGCTGGATAAACACAATCCAGCTGTGTGAATTACCAAAGTTTTAGAAGTTGTTTTCTGTCATGATGGTTTGACTGGCCAAGTCACTGAAATAACCATTACGTTTTCCAGGTACTTCCTAAAAAGCAGGTGTGTAGCACATCTAAAGCAGTAGAAGAATGTATGAATTGAAAAGCTGAAAGCTGAGAGACGATGTCATAAAGAATATCTGTATTTTGTTTATTGAAACACAACACTGTACCACAACTTAAGAGATTGGCTGATTTTACTTTGTTTACAGAATAACACTGCTTTCCTGAAGACAGGAATGTTCACTGAACAACAGATATACGACAACATTTAAAAGCTTAATGTAACACACCAGAGTTTGGCAACCTGCTTAAAATTGATAGCAACTGAGCTAATTTCTATGCAGTTAAAAACCATCACAAACCACCTTAAGTTCTAACATAATATAAATGTTCTCTTTAAGGCAGAGGCAGGAAGACTTTCCACATTAGATAGCAAAAATGACAGAATACAGCTAATTGAAGCTTGAAAGTACCAGTGACACATCATAACATAAGTCAGTGAACAAGTTTTTCTAAAAACTGGCATGGAAAGTAATAGTTACAGTGACAAAGCAGCTTTTCCCCAGCTGTACTTTACAGTTCATGCATTTGGAGCTTGCACACATCAACAGTCACATGCTCTGCATCCAACTAAAGCATATCATGCTGACATTTTCACCTGGACACACAAACTTTGACTTGGTCTAGAACAATGTCAGATCTCCTGAAGTACTTTGCTGCTAATATAGGAGAGGATCTGCCTAGAATGTTCAGGTGCCACATAAGAATTTTGGTCATCAGTACACTCAGCCAAGTCATTTACAAGCAGGAGAGGGTTGCTGCCCACTAGTTGTCTACATTCCATGAGAAATTTGTCAAAGTGAGTTTCTCATTTGCAAGCAAGTACAAGCCAGATTCTGCCGAAGGAATCAACCACGTTTTCACTTGCAGAAGTTGTGTGTCATAACTCACACCCTTTAAATTACTGCTGCCTGAGAAGAACGCTGCATAAAACCTGGGTCATGGGGCTGGGGGAAGAGTAAATTCAGAAGAAGGGGATGAAAGAAATAGCTCTTGGGGAATGAAAAGGCAGAAGAGGGGATTTAAGGATATATTTCCTTTCATTACTATCACACTCACGACGTGACTCAGCAGTACAGCTAACCTATTAAACCTGCTAGATAGAAAAAAACAGGTTAACTGCTTTCAGGAACTGCAAACTGAGCTACCAACTCTCAAATAGAAGGGTTCCTTAAAAAAAGTGGGACTAAAATGTTATAAATTCCAACATTCCACCGTTGTCCCTGGGTGACTTTTCAGATTAACATACAAATAAGTATACAGTAAGTATATCATACAAAGAAAGATGTTTCATCAAATCATTCCCAATAAAAAATGAAAAATAAATTTCTGAGGCAAGTTTCATACATGCAAAGAAACTGAACCATGAATTTGTAAAAAAAAAATTTGCCTTAGATGTATGTGTTTCAGGGAACTAAGATTCTCTTAATAAGCAACATAAAACAAGTTATTGCTTTAAAGGTATTTAAGAAGTATTGCTTCATGTTGGGGTTTTAGGAGGGGGTTTTTTTGGTTATTGTTTTGTGTTCCTTTCTTTTCCTCTTAAAATTTTTTTTCCCCATGCTAAGGGATAATTGCTGCGTGCTTAAGAGAGACAAAAGACCTGACCACAGGGAGAGGGGTCCAGCTGTCCCCTTTTACTTGGGTTTTTTCTCAGGTAGGGGCAGAGATGCTGCAAGATTTGAACTGGGAAAAGGAGCTGGGTACAGTGCCTAGCGCTCTTTGTTCTCCTGGCCTTCGGAGGGGACGGGGAGGCTGCAGGTGCTATGGGAAGAACTCACTGTCGCNCAGCCGCCATTGCCGCGTGCTCCCCGCGCTCGCTCCGCAGCGCCCCCTGCAGCCGCGGGGGAGCCATCGCCCCCGCCCTGCCCACCAGGAGCCGCCAGCGCCCCTGCCGGCCGTGAGCGGAACTGCACCCGAGGGGAAAAGGCCTGACGGCCGAGAAGGGGGCACTGGGGTCTGGTTCTGTTTGGGGTTACTGCCACAGTTATTGGTGTTTGTTTGCCTTGTTATACATACATATATATATATAGGTAAAGAGCTGTTATTACTATTCCTCATATCTTTGCCTGAAAGCCCTTTAATTTCAAAATTATAATAATTTGGAGGGAAGGGGGTTACATTTTCCATTCCAAGGGAGACTCCTGCCTTCCTTAGTAGACACCTGTCTTTCAAACCAAGACAGTGTTTCAGGGAACTAAGATTCTCTTAATAAGCAACTTAAAACAAGATATTGCTTTAACGGTATTTAAGAAGGATTGCTTCAATTTCTTAGTGAAAGAAAAAAGGTCCTACAGTAATAATAGTAACAAAAAAATCACTGTTCATATTTGCTTTAATGAAGTCCAGAAAGTGAGAAAATATACATACTGAATTATAAAAGCCAAAATATTAAGTACCGATAGGAGAAAAACAGCTTGGTAATGACTTCATTAGTTCAACTAATTAGCAGGCCAGTATTTAGTGTGTTTGCAAGAAATTGCAAAGGCTGATCAATAAGGAAAATATGAGTAAGACAATCTCAACCTCATTTTGGTCAATATTCTTGAAAATGCTTTTATCAGGAAGTTATCAGTTATTTCATATATACTCAAAATAGTCTTCACTGACTGTTCGGTAAAGACACAGGTCTAGTGACATAAATAGTAGTTCCTTACAATTCACAAAAGTCTGTAAATATTCAAACCCCTGAAGTTAAAAAAACCCCGAAATTTGAGGGTAAATATGTTAGTACTCATAATTAATTACCTGCAATTTAAGCATGTTTAGAAACATTTTGTCACTGAACAGATCCAAGAACAAGCTTTCACTACTGAAGATTATTATCTTGGAAAGATCTTTCCAGTATTTTTCAGTGAGACCCTTCCTAAGTTCAGTACTGTACACCCAAAACTGCAGCCATTCATGCTGCAAACTCATCCAGTGCAGCTTTCACTTAGGTTTGATGCTGTCAGTGCTGCTACAGAAGCTCATGGTACCCATCTTAGATTCCCATCAGAAACAGAGCAAACTGCTTTAAGGCTTACGCCATGAGACTGAAGAGCTTCCTCAGACCAACTGGGAAGTAACTGTGAAAATGACTAAAATCACTTCTCAACCAGTTACAGAGAGTACCAGTAACAACAGCATGTAATTCTTGAACAGATCAGGCACTCCCTGATGAAAGATGACAGTGTGGAACAGTATCTCCCCTGGAAGAGCTTCCCAACTACGAGCACAAATGAAACTTAGAGATTTCCTGAGGTTTGTGTGTGGCTTACAATGCCTGTAATATCCATTAGCTCTTGATGGATCTTTCTTTCATGAAGAGTTACAGGTCCTGGGAAAAGACACCCACCATTTTACGGTACACAGTGTGGAAAAAAAGAAAGTAATTTTGCTTACATTAAGCCTGATTCCTGATAATAAAACTAGGGGCTACCAGTTGAGAAAACCAGTATTTCTCACTCCTCCATCCATCTTTTATGTCCTCTCCATCATTTTTTTTACCCTTAAGAGAACTTTACAATTTCTTTGAAGAGACTCTGAGCCCTCCAAATGTATTTCTACTGCATCCTTTCTGATATTAAAATGAGAAAAAAGAATACATGAGAATGAAAGATACCTAGGCGCACTATGGTCAACAGTGACATCGTATCTTTCCAGTCACTAAGACTTCCTGGGGAATATTTAAAATATATTCCTTGAGAACTGGTATTTTTTATCATCAGTTAAGACATATCAGTAGTTAAAAGGTGGATTCTGTACCCACTTCATACATTTATCAATACAATTTTCCCTAAGTCCACATCATCCCACAACACCTACCTTGTAACATCTGTTTGAAACAGCACATATTCCCTTCCTCCACCGTGGATGGCAGGTCTGTGTTCATCTCCATTTTACTGAATATAATTTCCACTTCTGAGAAATGCCTGGGCTGCACTTGGTCTTGTTGGCTACCACTACAGTTTAGTTCAGACTACCTGAATTTAGACAATTTTATCTTTTCCCTTTATTTTCTATCCCAGAATAAACAGTTTAAAATCCTTACTTTCCTCGGGGCTCTGACGGTCAGGTCACCATAATTTAGCATGCTCCGACAGCTTAAATTAACAGCCATGGGAGGATCCATGGCAACTGCCTAGGCATGTAACTCAGGATGCTAGGCTGTGCAAGGGCTGCTGCAAGTGCATCACAACTTAGATTAGTATGTTTGAGCTTAATCTGATTTAAATTTCCAAAACTTCCTACAGGCCAAAAGTGTGCCCAGCACTGACTGCTGTGGCCCCATTGCAACATGATGTCCACAAGCTTTTTAACCTACACTAAACATATTTTTTTTTTGTCCTCAAAGATTTCAACTTCCACAACAGGCAGTATGTGAAAGAATGCCTTTGCTCTTATTTATGGATTTTCCTTCTTATTCTCAGCATAAAGACAAAGGTTTGCTTTTGTTCTGATGGAATTGACATTAAAAAGAACATCCTAAAACTAGCTTTTATGCTCTTTTAGCTCATCCTCTCCTAAAGAGAAAGTACCGTCCCTCCCTTTTTTCCGGTATTTATGTGCCCAAAACGGAACATTTAGGGAATAAACTCCATTACAATAATATGACAAAATGTAACTGGATACAACTAAGTTTGATAGGTAGTGAAATTACAAAGACTATTCTTAAATCAAAAAATCTGGGAAACAATATTTTTATACTTATTTGTCCAATATAAAGTTCAGTTTACAGACAGAAGCCATTTCTGCACTGCAATCTTATTTTTTCTTTTGGTACCGAAGATGAGTGTTTTCCCTAACAAGTAATAATATCAGCAATTCCCATGAAACAGCTAACCCAGCTGGAAATTCCTAGGCATACAGAAAAATCAGGGTAGGACCTCATTTAGGGCTCTCACAATTGACCTTCAGTAGCAGTTAAAGTCATCAAATTTAACTACAAGTAACAGCTGGGCTGAGAGGCAAAATCAGGTAATTTCCACAAAACCTCTCTAAATACCTCTCTGGGACTTCAGTGACAAGTTTTAAAGCCATGGGTAAATCTAAAAATTTGCAAACCTTGTGCTTTAATAACAGAACACAGGAAAATGAATTTTTGAAAATTACCAGCTTTAACCAAAAGAAAAAAAAGAAGGGTCATAGAATTAAAGAACATATTTAGGTCATATATGGACCTATTTACTGTAAAATAGTTTGTATCCTGTATGATTCCCCTCTTCCAAAAATGCACGAAGAAATCGCTTTAAGTTTTAATTTAGTAAGTCAGCATATTCAGAAACAGGTTGCTTTCATACTTCTCTGGTATTAACAGGTCTGTCTTTTCCTTTCTCAGTCATATCAGCATTTGCACCAAATTGCCACAATATTTCTAGAAATTTAGAAGTCTACAAGAAGAGTATACAACGAAAAGGTTTTAATTTCAACTTCCATTTGAAAATCCCTACCATCAGAAGACGATCCAGGACAATGCAGAAGACAAAGAAACTGAAGTTGGTCACTCTCACCATTAAGATCTGTGCAGGATCTGATAGTGGGGAGTAAGAGCTATTTGACACTTTCAAACATCTAAATCTGCAACCACTCTGAGCAGAAGTAGTTCTGCTGAACATACAAATCTTCAGCATCATGCTTAGAATTCAAACAATAAAGCTACTTAAGATTCTTCTAGAGGAAATCTAGTATATATGCACTCACACAGAGTCCTCTTCAGTTACTCCAAACCCCTGTAGTTTGCAGGGGTCAAACCCAACAAACTCAAGCTCCACGTTGCTGTGTGACTTACCCGGACAAGAGCATCATCGATGATGTGATCACGTCTCACTTTTAGTCGCAAATATGGGTTGAGCTGCTGCCCTTGAACTAAACTGTAGAGCACAGTTATGCGTCTTTCACTGTACATCCGGATCCTATTGTCATAATACAATCCCAGGTTCTTGGTAACAGCATTCAATATGAAGGGACAGGTCATAAATGAGAATTTATTCTCTGTTTCTACTTTGAAGAAAGTGTAGTCTTTGTCCATTTCTAGAACATCATTCAGTGGTTCATTAATAAATTCTTCAAAAGGGATAAGTGGTTTTCTGCAATCTATAGTTTTAACACCAAGTTCAGTTTCCAGTGGGTCCACTCGAGGACCTTTTTTATTTCTTCTTTCCTCACCCAACAGCTCTTGAAGAGTTAGTTCACTTGATTCTGGGATGGGTTCTTCATCTTCCTCTTCGTTATGATCTGTATCCACATCCCCTCCTACTACATTTGCATAGTAAACCATTTTCAAGCACTTTGAAGCAGCAACAACAGCATCGTCATCATTCACTAGGTTACGACTATTGAACTCGTTGCTTATGACTTTGTAAGTAATAAGCTGCTGAAATGTTTCCATCATTCTCCGAATTTGATCTGCTCTGTACTTAGACCACAATCTGACCAGTTTTGCTTGAGCTGCAAGGGGTAGTTTGCTCATTGCTTTGCAAAACAATGGTAGAGCCATTTCCAGATATTCTGGGCTGTGAAGATTGCCATTCTCCATAACGATAATAAACAAATTTAGATAGTTAGGATCCCGAGAGTACACATTATGGTAAGTCAAGTCACATTCCACATTAGGTGACAAGTACACAAGTGCATTTAAAAAGGCAGTTTCTATTTTTTCATTAGAAAGTAACCTATCATAGACCCGCCTGACTGCTTCAATATCTACAGACACTTCATCTGGGCCTAGTTTTTGGAGGTTATTATCTCCCTGTGTGTTATCACCTATTCTTGATGACGAAGATGATGATGCACCAGAATCCTCTTCCATAGCAGCAGCCGAGCAGGCAGCTTTTTCCTTTTCATCTTCATCTTTGTCTTCATCCTTTCCTTGAAGAGACTTGAGCTCCTCCTTGGTGTGCTGCTTGGTTTTTCGGAAACTCTGTACCAGTGCTTCAGCACTAGAAAACACTCTCCCAATCACCCGGATTAAAGGGGAATAATCCTCTTTTTCTCGACATAATTCAAGAATTTCATATATCTTGTCTTCTGTTAGAAAAGTCACATCTATAAAAAGATAAAGTTATTAATTTTATTAAGATAAAAATTAAAAAGATAAAATACTTCTGGTTTGCCCTGCCCAAGAAATCTGTGTGTCATATCATCATTAAAACTGCAAAAACAGTGTCAGTGCTGAATAAATTCAAGACAGATACTATACAATTTCATTAGCATGAAAAATTATCATTTCATTCACTGACTTTGTAAAATATTTTATTCATGGTTGTCAATCAGAGAATGTGCACAATGGTGAAACTGTTTTGCAGCCAATTAACTGCATTTGGTAGTTAACAGTACTGTATTGTCTAAATGAGAGTAATCAGTAAGAGGTTTAAACTTTAAGAGACTTAATGAATAAGGCTACAACAATACAGTCTTTTGGTAAATCTGCACAGTTAATGTCTAAGTCATTAAACTAAACAAACTAGACTGCATCAACCTCTTTTTTCAAACACAGCACATGTCTATGGACTTCACACATTTTTTCTCCCTTAAAACCAGACCTTGAAGAAAAGGCTCAATCACTTGTTTTGTAGTATGTTAATGGGAATATAAGATTTCTTATTTCTCTTTTTAATGCTCTCTGCAACTGTTTTTATACTAAATTGATGCCTGAAAACCTTCCCAAAACCGTCAATATATGCTCTGAAATTTATGCTGCCTTCTAAATTACACATACAGTGGGGCATGTAGATTATTTCTTTGTACATCAGGCCTCACTAAGATAAGCAACTTGGGTATACTCATCAACGTGCTATTCATATGAACAAGATAGTTGACACACATCATCTGCTCCAAATACCTCTCTGTTTTCCCTCTCCCCAAACTCTTGATAAAAAATAAGTCATTTGAAGGGTTCATTTGTTATTTGAAATCTTCCTTTCTCTTTAGAAAAAAGAAAGAAAACATTTTTTATAGCTATGGTACTTCTCAAACAGAACCCACAGATGCTTTCACATCAGGTGATGATGCACAGTAGGATTACCATATGACCAGACCTTGAAAATATATTCTAGTTTAGGCAGATTCTTCTGAACTGACATATAATTTAGAACTAAAACAGAACCTGCTTAATAGCATCTCTAGAGACCTAGAAAACGTCTCAGAACTGAATTCACCAACCATGCTAGAACTACCTAATACTGCAGAAAGAATTGTATCATTTTAATAAAGACATGTTTAATAAAGATGTTGTACATTAAAATATTTTGAAATGTAATTACCTAGACTGATACTCATTCCAAGAAGTCATTAAATTAAAAATACTAACTAGATGATGCAAAGACAGACAACCTATTGACTTTTACAGAACCCCAAGCCACTCTTACGAGCACATATAACACAGGAAAGTTTAAGCTTATGTCATGCTACTTAGATTGACTCCAATCTGAAGATGCTGACAAAACTCAAAACTAAAATCGGTCCTGTTAAAAAACCACCTCTATTGAAGCCATTATGAAAGGATTCAAACTTCGTGCAACATCTATTTTTATCTGCTGCAGTGCACGCCTAGGAAGAATAACTTGTTTTAAAAAAATTTTTAATTTTCTTGTGTAAGAGAAATTTAACTGCTGATACAGATGATGTTCCATGACACAGCTCCTCAAAATGAGGACCACAGCCTCAAGATCATTGCCTCTGGACCACAGACATTATTAATAGCACAAAAGTTATCAGCACAAGTTGACAATTTAACATTGTAACATTTCAGATTTCCATACTTAAAACAGGAATTCCCCATTCACTCTTTTAAACGTTTTAGTATTTCAGCAACCATGTGCTATTTCCAGTTAAAATATTTAATAGTGCCATCAGCAGTTTCCTAGCTGCTTTAAGTCCTATCCCATGACCATCCTGTAACTGAGCTGCCATAAGGGTCTGCTCCATTTTTACTTTACAGCACTGAGAACCGCTGGAGGTAAACAAACCTAAGTGAAGCTTCATCGTAATGTAAGCCAATTTTAGCTGACTTGTGTCTGGATCTGTGAGTTTTACATGCCTTTTCCTCTCACCTCCTCTCTTTCAAATAAGCAATCCAGTAAAGCAACTCCTCTCAGACCTTGTTCTCAGTAACACTGCATGACAAATCTGCACATGAAGTCAAGTTTTAACAGTGATCCTTGACTGTGAAAGTCTGCATGTGATCTATATATTGCCAACAACACACTCCCTAATTAGCAGATTTTTAAATTGTATTTTCTTTATCTCTTATGGAAGCTTTGTTATCATTGTGTACTTGCTGCCTATCACTGACCATCTCTGTTTCTGATTTAATATTTTGGTGATCAAAATTGAAAATATATTCCCAGGTAATGATAACATCAATTTTTAAATGATGCTTCCTCTCTGATTACAATTGCAACTTTTGTTTTTTTATATATTTGTGATTTCTCTATTTCCTTATTTGTGGACTGCTATCTAAGGTATTACTGAGATGCTGACAATGGCCTCCATGGAGTTTTTTCCCCAAAGGTAACAGTCTTAGGGCTTAGCACTCGAGAAAAGTAATTTAAATTCAGAGTGCTAGATTCCTTAGACATCAACCAATTCCACAGGTAACTAAGCCTCAGATGGGCTTTAAGAATGCATTAAAGCTCTCTGCCTCCACAGCTACAAAGAAAGGTCAGTACTTGTGATGCTCCAAGAGAGGAAGTCTGAGTCACTGCTGTAGCCAACAGACTGTCTCTGGAGGTAGGTTGAGAAGACTCTTAGGTACTCGCCCTGGGGAAAGGGGATGCTTAGAGAGAATAAGGAAAATTCTGTATCTGAAAAGCTCCATTAAAAATACAAAAAAAAAAAAAATCAAGAGACAAATCACAAAACAGACTTAATGTACCTCTTGCTCATCTAATGCTACATTGCCTTCCCTTTCCCAGTGTTTGCCTCTCTGCTTTATTCAGATCGTAAATGATTTAGGGATAAATTTATCCTTGCATCAGATAAAGAACAAACTGATGCTGCTATTGACTGGAACACCTTGGGCTGCTTATAACACAGTACTATGTTTTATTGCTGATTCTGTAGCATTTTTTAAATCTTTGCTGTAAACAATTTCACCTTCTTTAGCTAAAATAAATGGATCTGGACTTGTGTTTGTACCACTTTTTGCCACAATACTTAAAAAAGGTCTGCTCAAAGGTTAATGGCTTTAATTACATTTGGCCTGGTTTCTGGACGTGTTTGCATCATGGGTTTTGGTGACAACTAACATTATTCTATTAGTATGTATTTATTATTAGAGAGAGTTTGAAAACCTAAACAGAAGTTAGAAAACATACACAGAACAGTATTTCATTTTACACTGGCTTAAAAATAACTGTCGTCAAACATTTTTAGCTTAGTGAATGTATTGCCTATCACCCACTATATCACTTTTCTCATCTATTAAGTTTCTTAACATAGAATCTGGAATTAGTTGAAGTATAACTTTTATAATTTAGTAACTGCAGAAGAGTTACAAAACTAGCAAAACTAAAACAGTCATACAAAAGCACCTGAAGCTTTTCCATATTTGCAAAAATCATTATTATTGTAAGACAACAAATGCATATTGATTTTAACAGAGATGTGGCCAAGATCTAGGTTTGGACTCAGTGTTCAGCACTAATCCATCCATTTTTCTGAATCCATAATAAACTACTCAACTGTCTAATACTGTATTTTACCAAAGTCAGCAGAACACCACCAGAGTGAATTCTGTTGCCTTGTACTTGTGCATATGAAATATGCTTTATTCTAGGAAAATTGTGAACATCTTACCTTTAAAGTCGTCTCTTGGGCCTTGCATTTCCTTCTTGTTCATTTTTCTGTCAGTGCAGGAATTGTTATGGGCACCTTTGGAATTGTTTTCTAGGTAAGCTGAGCTCGTTCCTTTCTTGGAGGGATGAGGATCACAGAGTTTTGCATTAATCTTATAAAGCTCGAGGGCCTTAATGGCTGCTGCATTGTTATCCATACGGAGAAAAGTTGGACAGGAAGCACAAAATTCATTCGTGCAGGCTTCATTTCCACAGCCCTCGGTTAACTGGTGGTAGTAGCGCTCTATTAGATGCTTTGCAGCTGCTCGCTTCCTGTAGCAAACATTCAAACAGTAAGTACAAGGATTAGTGGAGCTTTCACATACAAAGCTCATTCAATAGCATCAGCAAGGCAGAGATTAGTCAGGCACTGAAACACAAGATTTCTGTCAGAGAGAACACATCAGAAGATTTTTTTAAATGCAGGATTCTCATCTTGACAAATGCAAATATATTTAACAAACAATTTAATTTGTGGGTTCTATGTAAGTGAAAGATAAATCCTGTTTATGCATAGTTTTCAGCTTTACATGGTAATGTTACAGTGGAGACAATCTTGTACAGTTCTGAACAATCTCAGCTGTCGCTACAAAAAAGAGCAATTTGGATACAAAACAAGGCTGCAACTGAAACAGAACTGGATGTTGTACAGGTGCTGAGTCTAATATACAGTACTGAGGCATGGTTGCCACTGACAGATGGAAGAGGCATGAAACACAAACAATTCAGATGTTTATTTAGCAATACTATCAACACTACACTATTTTACCCATTTTAACAAGATTCCAGATGACTAAATTATCATATTTAGTCTACTTAAATCCGCACAAAAAAATATTCCTTGATTAATTAAACTGATGCCAAAAACACAATTACAGATGAGCTCAAGGCTGAATATATTTCTCCTCAGCTTATAAATTATATGGTTCTTTGAAAAAAAGAAAAAAAAACCACCCAAAAAAGTGGTATCTGCCAAATCCTTCTGTTTGTCCTGCCATTATAGGTGGCAAGTATGTATTCTGAAAAATCACAGCTCTATCGCTGTACAAGTCTGTGTGCTCAGTACTATATATATGCACAAAAGAAAACATAACTGCCTTATTAATAAGGTCACAGACTTCTGCAGAAACATGCAAATAGTAAAGAAATCACTGGAAAGCTGCAGGTAATCAGGACAGAAGCAGCTGCATGCAGCACCAAGAGCACCACGTTTGACCACATTTTGGAAAAAAACCCCAAACTTCAACTTCATTTAAGATAACTTATTATTATTGAAAACTACCAACTATGAAAGATTTCAAACATTTTGACTAGGTGTAACATATGGGCCTTTTATGTAATTTTAGTGATATAGTACTATAAAGATTAGAGCATCAGAAATTGTGATATTAACTTAAAATTGCCTTTCCTAATGTTGATGCACGCACAGATTCTGCACAGAACAAGTACTTCAGAACTGAAGTGCTAGACCCACTGGTACTACTCAGCACTTGGTGCACCTTGCTGTTAACAGTGGCTGGTTAAATAGCACTTTGAATGCAGCTGCTTTAGAAGGCAAAACATTCTTAGAGTGACTACTGAGGTGTATATTACTCAGCAATAGCACCTTTGCTTCTTTCTTTTCATCCTTCAAGATCTCATGATCCCAGAGAAGAAAATATATCTCACAAGGAAAACAATTACCTTGATGTCTATCCAAGTTTTCAAATGCTCTAGTACATTTCAAGGGAAAAAAACCAACCAAAAAACCAACTGAGGAGAAAGGTTTCCCTGGGACTTGGACATGGATGGAGGGGGGGAAAAAAAAGGCAGCATGAGCAATACCATTAAAACCATTACTGTGTAACACGGAATAGCTGTATTCTAAGGAAAGAGTTCTATTCTCTCACATTTTTATATGTAGACTTAGGAGAATCTGCCTCTCTCCATGTAAATCTAAAAATAAGTGGTTTTTTTTTAATCATGTCTTTCATACTTCAGCCATTAGTATAGAGACTTTAAAAAAAACCACCCAAACTCCCCTAAAGCAACAGTGTTTTAATACAACTTGGACCAGCACATGATTTCAGAGACAACTATTTCTGAATGCAAAATTTTGTGCATTGATCATTCCTGACTTTCAATCATTCCAGACCTGCAGGTTTAGTGTGAAGTACTGTAATTTGTAAGCAGGTTAAGTATTTAATACGAAAAAGTTGAATTTTTCCATCTGAGCTGTGGCCACCTGTCTGACCAACAGGCACACCATTCTAGCTCACACATCTAGTTCGAGTAAAGTTACATCAATGTATAAACACAGATATATTAACAACACATTTCATCATCTTAAACAAAACTCCACTTTAATCAGGTCATATCTGAGATGCCAGCAGATAATGCTAAGCTTAGACTTGTCTCTAACAGTTAACTTCTGATGGACTCAATATTTTTTTTTTAATTTTAGTTTTTAGCTACCAATTACTTCTCAAACTTTGCTGTGCCTACAATAAGGCTTTTGTATAAACAGTTTTGACTTGTGACTGGAGACTCAGTGACTCAAGTTCTGTGAAACTCTATTAGAGACAGAAGGTCTGACTGAGGGCTGTATTTTTAAATTTTATTTTAAAACAAGTATGGAGGCAAACAATATGGTGTACAACAATACTAGAATACAGCAGTATTAGAATTTCATAGAATATCCTCAGTTGGAAGGGACCCACAAGGATCATCGAAGTTCAGCCTCTGGCCCTGCACAGAACCATCCTCAAGAATTACACCATCTGCCTAACAAACACATCTTGAACTCAGACAGGCCTGGTGCTCTGACCACTTCCCTGGGGAGCCTGTTCCAGTGCCCAACCACCCTCCAAGTAAAGAACCTTTTCCTAATATCCAACCTAAACCTTCCCTGACACCGTTTCAGGCTATTCCCTTGGGTCCTGTCACCATAGAGAAGAGATCAGTGCCTGCCCCTCTGCTTCCTCTCATCAGGAAGCTGTAGACCATGATGAGGTCTCCCCTCAGTGTTCCTCTCCAGGCTGAACAGACCAAGTGACTGCAGCTGCTCCTCATATGGCTTCCCGGAAATCCAGAAAGATGACATTAGCTGGCTTCCCTTGATCAACTAGATGGGTTACCTTCTCATAAAAAGCAATTAAGTTTGACATGAACCCATGCTGGCTGTCACTGATGACTGCGTTGTCCTTCAGGTGTTTTTCAATAACTCCCAGAATAATCTTGTCCATAATTTCACCAGGCACTGATGTGAGACTGACAGTCCTGTAGTTTTCAGGTTCATCCTTCCTGCCCTTCTTGAATATGGGGCCAACACTGGCCAGTGTCCAGTTGACTGAGACCTCTCCAGATTCCCAAGATCATTGGAAAATCCTTGAGAGAGGCCTTGTGATGACATCAGCCACCTCTTTGAGTATTCTTGTACAAGTTCCATAAGGCCCCATAAACTTACAGGGATCCAGCTGGATCCTCCCCCCTCTCCCTGGCAGCTATTCCACAGACTTTTCACACTACCTCAGACAAATGATTTTAGTAAATAAATAAATAAACTTAAGTGAGGATACAGACCTCAGAAGGTAGAAGAGAATTTACCAACCCTTCTACAAGAGCTACATTTCTTAAGTTCATCGATAAAAGCACTTACAGAAAACACAGTTTTAACTCAATGTGTGATTTTACAACACAGTAAGACATTCCATACCACATTCTTACTAGTGTATTTCAGGTATTATTACCACTGTTCATTGTCAAAAACCTACATTTCCTATGTCTACATTTTTCAGCAAAAGAACTTGTAGCACACTGTCTGTATTGTCCAAAAGTGAAAACTTGATCTCTTTTGACATTCCTGTGGTCATTTAGTACGCTGAAAACTAAAGTTCTTGGCCAGAGGCATTAAAACTGGTTCATCTAGCAAAGTAACATAAAACCACTCTATTCTTAGCTCACGCTACACCCGTGAGCTCTCTTTAAGTTCCTATAAAGGTATCTACTGAAGAGCAACTGGTCCCTTAGAAAACTCAAGGCCTAGTTTGCAGTACATTAGCCCATACATTTACTATTGTAGTTAAGGCTGTGACTGACTTGCACATGCATTTCCAAACAGTCATTGTTGTTGCACATCCAGCTATGAAACTGCACCAGTGTGGCTGCAGTTGTAAACATTTCACAGACATTTCACAGGCATATCCTTATGACTGAAGGATAACGTCCCACTCAGTGGGCCTTGTATAACCTCCTCCAGCAATATGCACTGCTTCGGTGAGGAGGAGAGGCACCTAAAATAGATACCCAACTTCCTTCCCCAAAGTCCAACAATTTCACAAGCACACTTTTCTGTTTAAAATGAAATTAGCATTCACTGACTTAGTTTGTAGTAGTTACAGAAAAAAGAATGCTTTTAGGCTTTTCATATGCTCTTTAGCTAATAAAAACCCAGATGATAAGTACTTTGCATTTGTAATTTAAATGCTGCCAAAGTTGTGGAGTATCATATGAAACATGTACCACCAAGCCAAAGGTGAACGGGGCTGCATTTTCAGTACTAATTTTTTGAATGTCTAAAACCTGTAAAAAAACAAAAGGATTGAGTGTACTTGTTCCAAAGTTCCTATGAAACAGAATGTAATTTGCATTTCTCAAATACCTTAAACTAAATACAGAGAAATACCATGTAAAGGAAACTTTTGCCACAGAGAAAATCAGAAATTTAAAAATGAAAGGAATTTTTGAAAAATTTGAAGCATGTAATAATTTCAAGTTCACATACAAAGCATTTACATTCAAGTTTACATTTACATTCAAAATGTGCCTGAAGTTTAAAATATCTGCATAACTGCATCATTTTTGCTTGTAAGTTTACCTAAATTTTAGAAATACATATGGATGTTTCATACTTGTCTGGAAATACTAGCATGAAATAACATACTTCTGAATGGTTTCTGCTTAGGACACAATAATTTTTATATTATTTTTACACATAAATCTCACACTGGACAGGAATGCTGATCTGCTGGAGGGCAGGAGGGGATCTGGACAGGCTGGATTGTATGGCCAAGGCCAACAGCATGAGGTTCAACAAGGTGAAGTGCCAGGCCCTGTGCTTCAGTCACAACAACCCTGTGTCGTGCTACAGGCTGGGGCAGAGTGGCTGGAAAGCTGCCCAGTGGAAAAGGACCTGGGGGTGTGGTCCATAGCAGCTGAACATGAGCCAGCTGTGCCCAGGTGGCCAAGAAGGCCAATGGCAACCTGGCCTGTATCACCAATATTGTGGCCAGCAGGACGAAGCTGTGATCACCTCCCTGTCCTTGGACCTTGAATCCCATGTCCAGTTTTGGGCCACTCACTGCAAGGAAGACATTGAGGTGCTGGAGTGTGTCCAGAGAAAGGCAACGGAGCTGGTGAACTGTCTGGAACACAAGTCTTATGAAGAGCAGCTGAAGGATCTGGGGGTGTTTAGCCTGGAGAAAAGGAGGGTCAGAAGTGACCTCATCACTCTCTACAACCACCTGAAAGGAGGCTGTAGCCAGGTGAGGGTTGGTCTCTTTTCCCAGGCAACCAGTGATAGGACAAGAGGAAAACGGCCTCAAGCTGTACCAGGGGAAGTTTAGGCTGGACATCAGAAAGAATTTTTTCACTGAAAGGGCTGTCAAGCTTTGGAATGGGCAGCCCATGGACGTGGTGGAGTCACCATCCCTGCCTGGAAGTGTTCAAGAAATGACTCGACGCGGCACTTGGTGCAATGGTCTAGCTGATAAGGTGGTGACTGGTCGAGGGTTGGACTCGATGATCTTGGAGTTCTCTTCCAGCCTTGATGATTCTATGATTGCTCCAAGATGGCTAAATTTAGTAAGTGGAAATCTACAACAGCCTGTTTTACAATGCTTATTAGGAATTTAGAAGTGCCAAAATGTTCATAAGCAGTTTTCTTAATGAAAAAAAAAAAAAAAATCCAAAAAAGCATTAATATGCACGGAAACTGCATCTGTCATTTGGGTAAGAAAAAAACCAGGAAACAGGTTTTTTAGTACTAATAGCAAAACAACTTTCAATATATGTGTTAACAGAGGCATAAAGAGGCACATCGGCAACAGTTATACTACACTCTGGAAACGAGATGACCAGCACACCAAAAATGGTTAAAAAAGGTCATTCAGATGGTCATCTTTGTGAAATTAAACATTGCTTCATGCAAGTTTCAGCTTCAAACGTTGCGCGTTGGTTTTCCTGCTTCTGTTTAGCTAGAGTAAGAATAGCAGTGCTAGAAAAGACAAGCTTCCAGTAGTAGCACTGCCCACACAAAGCCTTTTGAAGAGCCCTGCACACCAAACTGCTAAACACTCCACCCAGACCTGTCGCCCAGCCCTTTGTTCCAGCAGTGCTGTAACACCTTTTGCCTGCCTCAGCCTCTGGCACCACAGCAAATGTGGATCTGGCAAATGTGCATGTGCATGGAGCTCACATTTTGCAAACTTCATTCTTTTCAGTGTGGTAGACCCCAATAGCAGGGCTGAATTGTGAATCCCCCTTGGACCACACTGGCTTGACCCAAGGGACCTCCCTCCCCCACCATGTATTCTAGATCCACCATGCCTCTGGGAACATCACGTGCTGACAAAGGCATGGCACTTTCTCAGGAAGGGCAACTCTGAGAATAGAAGGTCTGTCCTGGCTACATGGAGCAATGCAGGAAGACAGAGAGAGGAAGTGAAGAACACAGCATTTATCTCACAATCTCGTCTCAGAAAAATTGCCCTGTTACAGTCCTATTTGAAAAGCAGAGAAGGGTTTCCAAATTGCAAAGCATCCTATCCTTAAAAGCAGAGAGAAGGAAAGATGAATGCACAGAAAGCCATATGAAGACAGCCGTACCTTTACCTTGGTATGTGACATCATAAAACAGAGAGTGAGAACACACGAACAGATAAGAAGTTATTTTTTAAGAAAGCTATACTAATTGAAGCTGAAAGTCAATGGAGATGTGTGACAGGAGCAGACAGAAGATGCTGACCTTAACAGTTCTAAGACCTGAATGAATGCTTAGGTAAAAAGACTCCTAACTTTGAGCTAGCACCAAGATGTTCGTCACATGGTGACCCAGAACTTGAAAAGCTTGGGATAAGCAAGACTTACACATGGAAGATTTTGCTGTGTAAGAATCTGAGTATGCATGTGAAACATATGACTATGCTCTTGGTATAAAGCTTTGCAATGCAAAACACGGAAATAAATAAAGCAATTACATCAGCCAACCAGAGCAAAACCAATCATTCATTGTGCAAATGAAAAACCACTTGCTTAAGTCCCTGCATTTACTAATGAATATTAGGCATGTAAATAACACAGTAACTATTTTAGCAACACAGTAGGTTTGTAGGTCACAACTCTACCACCCAATCTGCCATTTCACCTTATGTGGCAAGAGCCACTATGCAGCAGGATTGCAAAAATTCTCTGTAACAGGTGCAGTACACATCACACTGTGATACAGTTTTAAAAAATTTAGTTTTGCAAGTATACCGTATAACTACTAGTCAAATATGTGAATTCCTACAGCTTGACTGGCTCACATTTATTTTAGAGAAGTCAGGGCCACTCTGATCACTGGTCTACACCAAAAAGAAGTAGTACTCAGCTATCACATAGAAAAGCTTACTCCTGTAAATTATTTTTTCATGTTTGGTTTTAAGGAAGATAAATCACACACACACAAGAACTGTCAAACTTGTAGAAGGAAGAAAGTTTTACTGCCTTTTCCTTCTAATTTATCCTAGGTCCTTAGAGTCTTTGCTTCACACCAGTCCAGATGCGTGCTGATACATCTTTCCTGAAAATGTGTAAAAACCAGTAATCCAACTGACAACATCCAGAGTGGACTATAACCAGGCTGCAGCCTTATTGCCCCTGTTTGGCCAGGCCACGGAAACAAAAGGACACAACTCAACTTGCTGCAGGAACAATAAACCACAATGCAGCACAGGACACTACTGGAGCAGGAATAAGAGACCATGGCAGGGCTTTTGCTCTGCAACCTCTCTAATGCATGTCCACATAGTGACAGGCAGAGTCACCTCTCAGGTCTGGATTCCTGAAACCTTCACTCCTAAGAAAGCAGCTGGACAGCACTTCTGTAACAGATGGTATGAGTGAAGGAAAAGAAATTTGTCTTACCAAGAGAATCGCTTCTCCTGGTGCAAGAAAAGGCTTCACTGCAGTGAATTCCTAATAACATCAGAAAAGCCCTCACTGTTTCCTCCACCTCATTTTTTAAGTATGCAGTCCAATGTGGGAGAGGCTCACCGCAGTTTTGCTCCTCCTTAAGTTGGGCAGCTACAGCAGAGAAGTCCTTGAGCAATTCCCACTATGTCCCTAGGCTGCAAAACATCCTGAAAATGGCATCCAGCCCACGGCATGTAAAATGCTGGACTGCTTGGGGGGAAGGTGTGAAGGAGACAGTTTAAGGTCAGAGAAGAAGTTTGTGGCAGAAGAGAAATGAACGCAGATCCTTTGAAGCCTCAGACAGCACAACAACTACTGGGCTACATTCCCTCTATTATTTTGGAACTTGTGCTGTAAGCCAGAAGAGCAGTTTGTGGTTTCCCTATTAGAATTCTATGACAGGACAGTTTGAATAGCTAGAAAAGAATCTTTGTTTGCTAACTCACAGAAGAATAAAGTCTCAAATAACTTTTATTTTTTTTAAATGGTCCTCTAATTCCTGCAAACCTTTTGAATTTTAAATTGAAATGAACATTTCAGCCCATCAGAATATTGCTTCTAGTTAATCTTGACTTCTAGACTAATGAAGACAGACAAAAAAGGTTCAGACCTGTCAGCAAGATGCTCTGTGAATACTGTTCAGTGAAAGAGAGCTAGTTTTCTGTTTCCAGAATTTTTATGCCAGAAGTAACTGGCATACAAACCATCAAATCAAGTCACAATCTTTTTTCTTAGTTCAACAATCCATCTGCCACAACAGATACCAGCAGGTCTTGTGCCTTAGTACTGAAGTGTCTTCAAACCCATGCAAGATGTTAGTGAACGGCAGGTAGAAATTACATCCCTGCTGTCAAGTCTGAATATAGGCCGTAAGATTTCTGACACTGTATTATGCTACCATCTACTGGTTCGCATTAAATTAAACCTCTGAACTTTCCCTTCAACTCATTCATCCTCCAAAAAAAAAAAAAAATCAGTTTTTACACAGGCTTAAAATAGCAAAATATTAATTTGAATTTTTCTAAGGTAATTTCACAGTTCTACTCAACTTTTGTCTTCTTTTTATTAAGCAGATACCAGAGTCACTACTTTATATGTTCAGTATTTTTAATCAAGATACACCAAACTCATCCACTCATTTACTTACATTCGGCTAGTTTCAATGTTCTCAGAGTGAGGTTCTCCTGGTGATCTGCAAAACCAGATACAAAACCTTAAGCATTGCTTGTTCTTTTAAGTCATTACAACATGAAGAGTTATGAAAGATGGAATGTGATGAGTGTATTATTGCCACTAAAAGCATCGACTTTTTGATACTTGCAGATTTAACCGTTTTATCAAACTCTAGAATACAGTTTATAACATAAAACATGACAGTATAATTAAGCCAAATTTCCCTAGGAAGGAGAGCACTTTTTCCCCCACCGCTTACGCAACACGAGCCATTAGGGAAGAGATCTGCTGGCAGTACTTCCGCATTCAGGCTGCACAGTGCACCAGTTCTGGGCTAATTCTTCATAACCACTTCAAGTAACCAAAACGTATACTCAAAAGACTATCAGTGATCAACTGCAACCAAAAATTCTCTACAAAGCTGGATTCTAAGAAGTAGCAGCTCAGAAGCAGGGTCCAAAAGAATCTCAAAGCAAATCTCACATCTCTCTCCACCTGAATTCATGGAGCTAATCTCACAGACAGCTTTCTGTTTTCTTCAATCCAGCCAAGAGATCAGCCAGTAATATTCAGAATTAAGTGTTACTGCCTGGCATTTTTGAAAAAACAAGCAGCACCTGTATTTAGCTTGGCAACTCCCACTGACTTAATTTACAGAGTAATTCAAGTGGTATAGCTCCAAACTAACTTAAGTAGACTAAATTATAGTTATTTAGCTCCTCCTTATTCCCATCTTCCTTAAGACAGCACTGATTCAACAGTTAACTTTTTTTTAGACAGTATTTTTTTTCTCCCTTTCGGACTTCCCTCTAGTCAGTGAGTTTGTAGCCTGACAAGCCAGAAGACAAGGCAGTACAAATGCAGCAGTTTTGATTCCCATCATCTTACGATGCCTTGAAATCATACACTAAAAGACCTTATGGAACCTTCACTTGGGTACAAACTTTGGTATAGTTGACCAGAATTGCCACGCTGGAAATACTGTGCAAGGAGTGAAAAGAGAGCACAGCCATTACAGTAAAACTCTGCAGCTTAAATGAACAAAAATGTCTTTCATGACAGCTCTCTAAATAAAAACAAAAGTGAGCTAAAATCTGCAAATGGAACTAACTTTGCAGGTTTCACCAGAGTCTGCTCCAGAACTTCAGTTAGGATAGATAAGCAGACTTTCCCATAGCTTTGCAAGGAAAAAATCTTTATTTATAGGAATGCAATTTTTAAATTTCTCTGTTTACTACATAAGTATCTATAATATTCTAACTGCTATTTGAAATCTCCGCCTGTAGCCTGATACATTCTTTTTCTCCTGTTTCAGTGCGCTATTTTACTGGATGGTCTCTCCTATTAAAGCTTGGACTGCTCTCTAAATTCTCTACAAAATTTTTAGTTCCATTTCTGAAATACCAGATCTTAACAATATTCTGTATTCTACCAAACAGAGCCAGTGCCTCGAAGGCACTTCTGGCAGACAACTTATAATTCCTAGGCTAGCTGGATACTATGCGGTGACAGATGATGCAGAACACGGGAAATTATTTGTTTATATTTCATTAACTTATAAAATTTAACTGACACTAGGGACAGAATTATGAACTTCCTATTCAACTAACTTTATACTCATGCCTAAAATGTAAATACCCTTTAACTGGAAAATAACATGAAAACTGCCCAATCTAAAAATTCGGCCTCTATTTATTACCTCCAAATTTTTTTTCTCTTACTCATGAAATTCAGAACAGACAAGAGAGTTGCTGAGAAAAATAATGTTCAGCAGCAAAACAAATAAAAATTTGCCTTCAACTCCAGCAACCAAAGCAAACTTCTAAATGCTTAGTGAAAAGAACCTCAATTGTTTTTTCCCACTTATTCACCCGGGCATGTGTTAGAAGCTGGAGTAGAGGAAAGATGCATGTTTATATTCACACTGGTTAACTCCTCCATTTACTTCCCGGACTTCAGAAAACGGTAGAAAAAAGTCAGGACATTTGAGGCTTTGCTCTCCTAATTCTAGTATTGGGACATACAACACACTGAAGCCTTGGGAGAGAGCAGTGCTTTTAGTTGCTAAGAAAATGCAAGGGAAATAGTGGTATTAAAAGAAAAACATCAAGAATACTGATCACTTTCAGCCTTTAAAATAACAGCAGTATGAAGAATTACAGAAAAAGAGCAGACTGGCATCTAAACTTTGCATGTAAAAAAGTTAGCCTGGTGATGTGTAGTACATACATGTAAATACAGCTATCAGTATACCCAAAACCTTTTCCTATCCTCATCATTTGTGAGAGTTTTATCTGGGCTGTTAAGAGGCAATATAGTTCAGTCCATGTTACTCTAAAAAAACCCCCAAAAATGTTGCTTCTGTAAGATAAACAATATAAAAAAAAAAATCTAGCTGGGTCAAAAAAGGTTTGGTCCTCTAAGATAAGTGGTTCTGCAGAAAACAGGGTGAAAATTCCTTCAGCTTATTGTTTTCTAAAACATGAGCAGACCTACCATAACCATGATTTGCAGAACTATTAATGCACATATTAACTCAATTTTGAAAGGTTTCAAATGACAATGTAAGCACCTAATAAAATGAGCTTTCAGTCCTCATTAAAATGAAGTGGAAGATCAATCTAATTACAGGAATTGCACTTGTTTGCTGAGAAGCTATTTATTTTGCAATATCCAATTGTTTACAAACAAGATACCTTGTTATTTCCTGTGAGCAGGCAACAGTACTGAAAAACAACTACATAGTACGGCAAGACGTCCTTTGATCATGCTTAAAATCTGAAACAAGAGTTCTGTTCAGAGAAAATCTCAGAGCAAATGCTCTTAAAAATTTCAGCTTTGAATTAGATTGTAGATACTGATCACAAGACACCAACTAATCTGAATACTGCAGTATGAGCTAGCAAATTCAAATGGTGGCTCATTTCCAGTAACACAGGGAGCAACTTCTCCATTCTACAAGCCACTCCTTCTACCTCCAGTGTACCTCTCTAGATGAGAAAAGCAATGGTATACAAGTTTACACATTTTAACGTCATCAAGCCCCCTGGATAAATACTTTAAAAAAAATTGAACAAATGCTTGGATAAGTATGCCAAACAATAGATACAGAAATTCAGCATGACAGTAAAAACCATCAGAGACTTTTAAGTGATACTATTGTTCTTAAGAGGGTATCATGGAGCACCACAGTGCTTATATTTTAAAAAGCAGGCAGAGACAAACTAAGTGAGCTTTGAAATCACTGTTAGCAAGAGTTTAAGTCAACTTTGCTAGCTGACTTATCTTAAACAAACAATGTAACTTAATATTATTTATAAAACTAACTTCAAGCCATGCAAGTTGAATACCTTAAAATAAACATTATAGTAGAAAAATTCCTGAGAAACAACCCGATATGCTTTATGCTTACCTTTTACAAGCTGTGGCCATTCGGTGACATCAGGGTGATCACAATTTTGAGTCACTGATCAAAACCAAGTTGTCACACCAGTCCTGTATCACGCTGGGCTAAGCATAAGCTTAACAATTCTAAATAAGTAAAAATAATTTAGTTAAAAGTTCTTAAAAATTATTTTCAGCCAATTCTCTAAATAAAAAAAAAAAAAACATAAAAAGAAGATATTGATGCTAAGCATTGTATTATCAGCAAGATTAAGACTTACATTCATTTTTTGTGTGGCATTCTAACTTCTAGAGCAACTCGCTACAGTAGAGTCAACTGGTGAACTTGAAAATTCAGCAACTTATTTTTAGTCTTTCTAAAAAACCAAACTCCATACCCATCTCTTGGACCAGCAGAAAACATCCCACGTCAAGACAACAAGCATTCAAAGATCTGCAATTGTGTGCGTAAATATGAACTGTAATTTCTAACTACAATAAAATTCTGGTAGGTGTTTCACTGCTACAACTGGGTTAACATTGTTTCTTAGCAAGGCTCTGTTCCCAGGGGAGCAACAAGTAACCTGAACTTTGTTGTGTTCCTCTCCCCAAAAAGAAGTAAGCTATAACTACATAAAAGTTTCAGAGGAGCAACCTTTGCTATCTATAGCAAACCTTTTAGGTTCTTTGCTCCATTTATATCATGTGTCCTCTCTCCTCTCCCTTAAATTTTCAAAAGTATATTTTACCTGTCAATTGTTTCCCGTGATCTGGCTCCACTGGTATAAATTGAAGGGTTGGTCCTTTACTTTGTCACGCAGGTGGCAGCCAATGATCACTCAGCAATACTCGTGCCCAGAGCGCCCTGGGACCACCCCAGATGATTACTTCCATGGCTGAAAAGGAACCAGTTAGTCTCTTACCTACTGCTATTATCTACTCTAAACTAAAGTTAACTGATAAAATATTTCCAAACATAATCCTCAACACTCAATTCATCCCATTTTCTCTCTCCCCCAAGCTCCTAAGTGCGCTGGAGAAAGCTGGAAAAGAAACAAGGCCTCTGAAGGAGAGTCAGATGACAAACAGCATTTGCTTTCTGCTAACATAAGGTTTAATAAAAATTGCAATGTTAATATTGTATCTAGTAAATAAAAAGTTGTCTTACTTTCTCTTAACAGCAGTAGCTATGAAGACAGACCTCTGTATAGTATCCTGAAAAGTTTATTCCTGTGGTAACCCATATGAAAGCTCACATTTGCAGGTTGCCATGCAGCAAAAGCCTCACACAGAATGAAGGTGCACAAAGCTATTGAGGGCACACCCGCAGCTCTCTGCAACACCTGCAGACATAACAATCTGGTGCAAATACTAAGAGAGCACATCAGACAGCTTTAAATATTTAGTAAAAAACATTTATTTCTTTACTGCACCTTCTTTTGTGCTTCAGTCCAACCTATTAGAGGAGTCTTGCAGTAAGATCTTAGCAAGGCTCATGATTTTCTAAGCTTTGTCAGAAAAGCTGTCCAGTTTTGCCAATCTACTATAATTTGCCATTCTGCCACAAACTCTGCACAAAACAAAATTTGTGTTAGTTTCAGAATGATGCTTTTTAGTTTTATCACGTGCATTCATTGAGATAGGTAAAGTGCCATTTGATGATTTTAACATCAGTAATATTTGACTGTTCTCATCATAACTCAAGTGCAGTTGACAGAAGGAAAGTAAAAAAGAAGCAGACTACCAAAAATCTCCAAACCAAAACAGAGGTTCTCTAGTACTTATGTTTTATAGGTGTAAATTGTCAAAGTTTAACTGAGTCAACACCAGGAACACAGAAAAATAATTAAAAGTCAGACAGGTTCCTCATCTGTCAACATTACAGAACAGGGTAAAGATTTTCCATGCAATGTCTCCTGACCATCAGCTGTACAAAAAGGCAAAACCCAAGATGCTGATGCAAAACTAAGAAGCTGTAAAACACTGCTTATGACATTCTGATTAAGACCTGAACATGTCCACTTTCAGGCAAGCCTTAGTTTTGAGGAAACAAATGCTTATGCTAACACTGCTTCTAGCACTGAGCCCAAGTAACTTGATCAGAGGACAGTGGTATCATCTCTGAAGCTTCACTGGTGGGGAAAGCTGCATTCTGTCTGACTGCTGGAAGTATAACCTCATGTTCTGGAGTGTGCCTGACCAATCATTCCCTACCTACACTTGGTCTTGTATCACCCAGACTATTGGCAAAAGCTTACTACAGTAGTCTTCCATTCAAACAGAAGTATGTTAGAACACCAGGCTGCCATCAACCTTAGTAAAACAAAGTTTTCCTGAGGCTGTTTCATATGGGGGAAGTCATGAACACGACTAACAACAGTGAAGGAGCACATGAAGTGTTGGTGCTGGATTCAAACATCACCAGATTTTGGAATGTTAAAAAATACACATTAAGTTGGCTGCTCCACAGTCATAGCCAAGACAAGCTTGTTCCAAGGCCTGACACAGATCCAGCTCCGTTAGTCAGATTTATCACACCACCCAACATAGTATCTACAGCAGTTTTGTGATTGGAGGCAGTGTCTTAACTGTCACAAATCTCACTGAGATGAAGTAACTCATCGAAGTTTTGTCATGAAATTTGTATCTACAAATTGAATTTATCATGGGTCAGAGCTTTGAATCAGGTAGTTTCAGTATTTCTGATTTGTTGCATGATACCTTAAAACTAGACTTACTGTACTGTGGTCAAAAATTCTCATGCTACTTTTCAGCAATCTAGATGTAAAAAACCTTAATGAATCATTTTTCTCTTTTATCTTCTTCTCATCCTACCTTCCCCCCCATCCTTGCTGCCACTCCTGTGGGACAGAACATGATTGGCAAGGATTCCCTCGCACAGATGAAAGAATTAATTTTTCTAAAACCCTACTCATTCATGCATCAGCAGAGTAGTGTCTGCTGGCAAAGAGACCAGCATGTTGAAACATAGGGTGGGTGGTGAAGGAAACTGCCATCAAAGATCCCTTACTCTGAATATAGCGCAAACAAAGGGCATTTTGACCCTTGATCCAAACAAGGCACAAAACCTCTCCAACCTGGTTAAGAGAGTCAAAAGACACTACTTGATTAGGAAGGGAAAACCACACTGACGAATACACTAAGATCTTGGAAAATGGTATCATGAAGAATTCTGAATTAGTCTAAACCAACTGCTTTTCTGTCACGGGAATTTCTCTACAAAAACCTTCTCTCTTTGTAACTTATCTTATAGAAGATGAAAACAGCAGCCCCAGAGCAGATACTTATTCGTATTACTCAAGCAAATGCCCCTGGTCTTCACTGTTCTGATCAGCATGGCTTACACAGACATGCTGAGAGTGAAGGTATGAAAGGAAGTTTGTGCCTGTGGGGTATGTCTGAGAAACCCAGGACGGCTGCCAGGTGCTTTGGGACTGGGCGGGCTCCAGTACAGACACATCTATGTCTGCCTAGTGACTATTTACTAGGGGTAGAATCAAGTAGGACTGCAACAACCCCTATTACAGTTAGGAAGACGATACACAAGGATCCATGTCTTCATACCATGTATCTGAAGAACTTTGTGACTTGAACTAGCCTTCATCAAAAAGGAATGGGATAAATAATGTTTATGTAATGATTTGGAACAACATCTATTTCTCAAAGATGGCACAGGTGAATATTTTCTTAAAAGAACGTTCCTATCAACTCAAGATGACGGAGTTAAAAAATCAGTGAACGAACAAAACGTCAGCAAGCAACTTCAGATGCAGCAAAAGGGGCTAAACGCAACTTTGTTGCATAGTTTGATGAAATATCTCTACACAGTTTATTACACCTTGAAAGTTTACAAGCAGTAACATGAGGCAAGAAAAGAAAAGGTCCGCAACTTCAACATAAAGAACCTAAAGCCACACCCTGGAGACTGTCAGTACTTATTTTTCAGCAACCAAAAAAAAGGCAAATAACTTCCAGGTACCAATCACTTAACTAAACATTGTTACTTACATGGCTTTCCTAAACCTACTACTATCCCTGGGTCATTTGATGTTCACTTTCTGTGAGAGCAATGCAATCTGGCAGCTGACACATAGTATCTGAGGCCTAGGAAGATCCCTTCGAGCATGAACATTTTATTTATTTAAACTGTATCTTCTGATTGACTTAGTAAAAGAGTGGCACTTGTGGGAAGCGGCACTTGTAAGAATTTAGTTTTTCTTTACTAAAGAATTTTAAGTTATTTACCCAAGTAATCTCTGATCCAATTTTTTTTTAAGAATGTAATAGGCATGTGTCTGGGAACGGGTGATTTATCACACAATGAAGTACCATGATCTACGTTACCTTCCAGTACCAGAATTTGAGTTGCTTCATTAAATATAACCATGTCTCTCAAGAATATACCACTAAAGACAGCTTTTGTATGTTTTCTGAAGAGTCCCTCTGAATAACTCAAGAATGAATTTTATGTATTTCCAGAATGACTTTGACTACCACAATGAAACAATCATCTATACAGTAAGAAACTGACACCTAATAGGAGAGCTGGCCTTTTAAAACTTGAGATTGAGTCAAATGTCCTGGAGAATATTCACCAAACCCTTAAATGCAATCTTAACTGTCATAAGCAGAAAAAAAAATGTAATAGGCATGTTTCATTTCTTCATGAAGTTGGAAACATCAATTACTTTCGTTGCCTGTATGCTGTTTCCAATGCACAAAACATAAAAAGAGACGTTTTCTTCATGCATCTAATTAGTAGGCAAAATTACTACTGATCCTACCGTAAAATAAAACAGCCACTAATACAACCTGATCATATAAATCCTAATGGAGCCAAAAAAAGCCCAACCAAACAATAATAAGGCCTCTTCTGGGTAAACCAAGCAATTCAAGTAGTAACAAGAAAAGCAAAATCACATTAGTTAGAAAACCAAAAAAATTTGGTTCTATCCTGGAAAATGCCAACCTAAAGTGACCAAAGCAGTCACAACAGATGTACAAATGTACACATGCTCACATGTATTACAAAAAGAGTGACAGATATGACTCATGAAGGGTCCCTGAAAGAGTGTCTGTTCATCTGCACAAAGTACTTCACACATCTTCCAAACTTAAACCCAGTTCTCCAATTATTCAATATTCTTCAAAAGTGTTCCAGAAGTAGTAGAAAAGAGCCACAAAGACAGCATGAAGATAGAAGAAAATGACTTGTGATTAGACAATGAAAAGAGTTCAAAGTTAATCAAGTCTATCAATATAGATACTGGAAGAAACTGTCTTCTCATAGCACAAAAAGAATACGTAAAGATCTTCCAACTGAAAAAATGCATATGAAATCCCCTTGAATAGTAACTGAAGGCTGACAAATTCTAATTAGAGTAGGAACACAAGCATGAAGGATAATGAGAACAATTAACACTTGAATAAATTATTTGGAATGGGAATCTGAATTTGCTACTATCTTCAAATTAAAGTTAGTGCTACTCTGGAATTTACATTTCAGTAAAAACATAAGTTACTGAGTTTCATAAAGGCAGAATATTGTGCATCTCAATACAAAGACATCAAACAGATTTATATAAAAGCTCCATCCTATAATATCTGTTTACTTACTTTGCCTTGATGTCAGTACTCTCCACTGTACTGGTTTTGGCTGGGATAGAGTTCATTTTCTTCATAGTAGCTAGTGTGGGGCTGTGTTTTGGATTTGTGTTAACACAGGGATGTTTTTGTTATTGCTGAGCAGTGCTTTCATAGATTCAAGACCTTTTCTGCTCTTTACCTCACCAGGTGGGAGGCTGGGGGTGGGGAGGGGTCACAGCTGGGACAGCTGACCCCAGCTGACCATAGGGACATCCCATATTATATGGCATCACACTCAGCATATAAAGCTGGGGGAAGAAGGAAAAAGGGGGAATGTTTAAAGTTAAAGCATTTGTCTTCCCAAATCACTGTTACATATGACGGACCCCTGCTTTTCTGGAGATGACAGAACACGTGCCTGTCCATGGGAAGCAGTGAATGAATTCCTTGTTTCGCTTTGCTTGCATGTGCAGCCTTTGCTTTACCTATTAAATTATCTTTATCTCAACCCACGAGTTTTCTCACTTCTACTCTTCTGATTCTCTTTCACATCCCACTGTGTGGGGAGGTGAGAGTGGCTGTTTAGTGTTTAGTTGGCAGCCAGGGTTAGACTAGGATATCCATAAATCACAGAGTAACAGAAGAATATCTAATATTTGCTCCCATTCCCTCCCCTCAGGCCAAACCTAGATGCCTGCGTGTTATTCCCATTTTTTACAACTGCCCCTGTAACTTTGGATTCTAGATTTTGCTTTCAACATCTGTTCTTGGTTTGATATTTCAGTGAGATCATATACATATTTTTTCACCTTTGTAAAAGCAGGAAAGATCCAAAATTATCTTTAGCTTCTGCAATTTTCACCTAGACCACAGTCTCTTTTTTTTTCTTCCACTACACACACATCTGATTTTTTTTTTGCAGCAGAACCATTTGTTTCTATTTCAGTTATATTATACCTGTTACTTCAGACTCCCTCCAAAATGATATACAGCCTGAACAAAACGCCCTTTCTACACCAGTAGGTGAAATCCAATCATCTATTTAAATGTCTTTTAGTAACTCTCCCTTTACTGGCTACTTATCATGTTATGTTATTTTGCAATCAGGGAAGTTGTACAGCTTTGCTTCAGCTTTACTATTTAAGTTTTTATTCTGTCTATCCTTTGGCTTATGCTCTATTTTGATTTTTTTTTTTGCCACCCATTTGTCATGCTGCCTTCCATGTAAAGCATCCTTCTGTTCACCAAGTTCTCCAGCATGTTTGTTGAAATATAATTTATACTAAAACCAAGAAATCATGAAATTCTGCAGCACAACATTCAGCTTTATCTGATGCTCCTTTAGTATTTATAACTCACAATTTGTGGGGGATTAGAGGGAAGTTCTTCTTTAATTTATGAAGCACATACCAGTACAAAGACTCAATGCATACGTACAGTGGCAAGCAGTTAAACATCCAGAAGAAAAGCAGCCAGCAGGAATAATGGCAATAAAGAAATAATGGCTTAGGTTTGAAGAAGAGCCATCATACACAGAACTGGTATTGACACTGGAGAGCAAGACGCAGGTGGGTGGTCCCAGTGGTGCTGTGGGTGCAAAAATGAATATACACTACCTGCCAGATGCCTACTAGAGTAAAGGACCAATCTACGCAATTCTCTCAGGAACATCTGGATTGTGACAATGTAACATTGTAGCTTTTTGAGAGACTTAAAATTCTGAATTAGTACACACCACAGCTAAAGTTTCTGCTTAGAATTAACAGTTTTACTAGAACCTGTCTATAGCTTCCTACAAAACAGAACTTAAAACACACCAAACAACTCTTCTGCAAACTTGAGATTTCAAAACTTTAAGTATATTTCTACGCCAATTACCTTGAAAAGAAAAATCCAGACATAAACCCATAGCACAGAAAACTCAGATCAGTTGTTACTGAGCTCTTTCCCACATTTTAAGTGGTTAAAAGAGAAAGTACACACATAGCTTAGAAACTGTTCTTGAAATAACTACATACATTCTTGCATATGCATGAACAGACCTATTTAACATGGCAGAAAAATTAATCTAATAGTCATTTTTCTGAATGCAGTGATGCTAAAAGCTTCAAAAATTCTCTATGTGCCAGGTTGGTTCATAGCTGGTAGAACTTAAAGAGACACTACAAAGTGGTGCAGTAATACCAGGTATTACCAAAGAACCATACCAGAATTAAGTTAGGAAATGGCAATTAAAACAACTACAAGTTCAAGTTCCAACTCTGCCACAATACATGTACTTATTTTTGAGCTGACTGGACATGTAAGAGCCTTGACAAAAGAGATACCATGCACCATGGGTTTATGTTAACACTACTAATAAAGATTATATTTCTGTATTTCACAGCATTCCTATTTGTAAATTTGACTTACACTGACAATTGCATAAATTTTCTGCAAGTTCTGAACTTATTTTTCAAGTCATACCCTCACTATAAATATGCTCAGCAGTGAATTAAAAAAACCGATACAGCTTTCAGAAACACACCAATTCTTATATAATCCATGGAGAAATAAATGGATGGTAGCAGCATGATGATGAGCTTGTTAAATCAAAACGGAATTCATCAGTGTTATATCTTCAGTATTTATTTTCCCCAAGAAAAATCAAATAAGTCAGTTTTCTAGAGAACTATGACTAAGTAATAGGTATCATAGTAAAAAAAAAAGGGGGGGGAAAATTAATGTGTGCTTCTTCCTGAATTAATTTCAAACCTTTTTTTTTAATCTCAGGGAAGAAAAGTATCATTATTTGCTATTATAATTACTAGCATACAAACAATGTAAGTGAAAACATAAACATACCATATCTTTCCAGAGCTGCAGAATCTTGTTCTTTCAAATTCTATAATGGACTTCCACAGTTCTTGTACCTATAATGCAAAACATTACAATTCAGATCTTGCAGTGTGCTCCATACCAATCTGAAGCTCAATACAACTTCAAGACAATGTGTTCGAAAGTGCCTATTTGGTTAGTCATAAGTCTGCAACTAAAGGAACTATAGAATCATAGACTATGTCAAGTCAGAAGGGACCTACAAGGATCATCGTACCCAGCTACCCACTCCTCACAGGACTGCCTAAAACTAAACCATAAAAAACTAAATCACACTTCTCATAAAAATCCATAATAGAAAATAATTATTATGTTAGATAAACTACAAAAGCATAAAGTTCATACACACAGTATTCCCTGTTCTTTCCCCTCTAGTGATGCAGCAGTTTTACAATTCCATTCATCCAGTTCATTACAAATACCAATTTCCTTTCTCCTTCTCACCCCTTATTTTGTCCTTTTTTTTTCTTTTCTTTAAGAACTAGCATTTACAGTAAGAAAAAAGAATAAACACTCAAAAGAAGTCACAGATAGAACCAAGTCTTTGTCCTGGGTGCATAAAACTGCTGGAGTTCAGTAAGTTTTTCTACAAATTGTTCATTTTCAGAGAAGTCATAATTAACAAGGGACTAAAACATACTTGAAATATTTTCAACAAACACCTAAAAGCACATCCAGCTTTGAGGGAAAAAGTGGCAGAAACAGACACATAACTAAAGAAAGACAGGGGCTCTGATTCCCCATCACTGGAAGTGTTCAAATCCAAGCTGGATGGAGCTCTCAGTAAGCCGGTCTAGTGGAAGGTGTCCCTGCCCATGGAAGGAGGTTGTAATTAGATTTTTCTTTAAAGTTCCCTACCAACCCAAACCATTCCCTGATACTACGAAAACTACTAACTATTTTCCAAAAAACTTAGTAATTTGGCACAGAATATCACATTTTCAGTACTGTGAAAATTTAATACATTGTTTCTTGGTTTAAAACTCTATTAAGAACAAACAAATCCATCACAGCTGATTTAGGCTGATCTCCAATATAGATCAGAGTTCCCACACAGGAAACCCTGATCTGGTTACCTGAACAGTACATTCAGTTTTATCTTAAAAGATGTCAAACCAGCAAGCACTCATTTAGTGTGAAGGGCCCAATTCTTTATCAGGGAACTGAAATGGGGCTATCCTGGACCAGTTTTGCCACTAAAGCTCTAAGCACTAACAATATGAACACACTGCTTTGTATTTAAAAAAAAAAAAAGAGTTATATAGGGCACCCTATATGTTTCATGAAAAAAGACTGCTATTTCAACGAACAATTCTACTAATTACGTAGCTTTCTGTACAGTTAGGATTATTGTGCTAATGACAGGCAACTGTGTCAATGAAACCTTACTACCATTCAGAAAAAAAAGAAGAAAAATGTATCTGAACAACATGAGACAATAACCAATGATTTTCCTGTTTGCAAGTAACACTTCCACTCTGTATCAACAGTAGAAATCCAAAATACCTTATATTCTACTAAAGAATAATTCTTCATTCACAGTGGTGCCATTAGACAAACTCAGTTAAAAGTATTCTGACAAATGCAACCAATATTTTCACACCTTGTGTTGCTGGACTTCCAGATTAAACTTCAATGTATACATTTGTTCCTGTACAGACATAGAGCAGTGTCATCTGTATAAAATTCTCTCATTCTCCTCTAAGATACAGAAGCACAAATTTTCAGTGTGCACAGAGTCGGAGGAGAGCACCAAGTACAGCATGAAAAAAGCATTGCAAATACTTCTACCAAAGATCTTACGATTATTGCCCGGCAATAGAGACAAGAAAACAATGGTTCCCAACACAACTGAAGTTATTGAGTAGTGTAGGACAGTACAACTGATGGAGGAAACAAGACCACAACAGAGGAGACGTAGACAGGTTATTTGCTTAACAACACACAGCAACAGAAGAGCAAATCCAACAAAACAAAACTGAAGTTCCTGGACTTCCAGTTCTTCTCCTTCAATGTCACCCCACCAGCTACCACTAAGGCAGAACAGAGTTCAGCACACTAAGTCTAAAGTCTACATTCACTCAAAGGCTACATGACCAGCACAAAAGGAAATAAGGCTCTGTAATGCTTGTCTAACAGGAATGAAAATGATTTCATGAAGTCAGATGTACTTCAACACTCACCTTTAGTATACTTAGTAGCACTAAGCCACATCTGCCTAAAAAAATGCTAAGGGCAAACGTGACTAAAAGCTTGGCCAACATCATTGCTTCCACTCCACATTAAAAAATCTTGATCTATCATGTGACCAGAGCCAAAAAAGCTGCTTGTTTACAGCTATGTCAGACATTTTCAAATCAAGTAAGGAGACTTCAAGGCACACAATTATATTAACACAGATAGTAAAGCACTGAATTAATCACACTGTAGTATACAGAATTAAAAAATATTTAAGAAATTAATTATAAATTACAAAAAATACTTTGCAACTCTCATGTCTGGCTTGATAAAAGATATCGTGAAATCATCGCTATCAGGTGCTTAAATTATGTTTTCCACTTGTGGTTTTGGGTTGTTGTGTTTATCTGGTTTTATCCGGTAACTGTAATACAACAGGAATAGAAGAAAAAATTCTGAGAGAAGTACCCTAAAGAAATAATACCTAGTATTATAAATCTTCTGACACATTTTCAAATATTTAAGTTCAATTAAGAGTAATTTTCTTCCACAACTAACAGTCTTAATAGTAAACAGAAATCACATTAGCCAAGTAAAAAACAAGTATTCACAAACGTTCTTCTTTCAGTCAGATATTCAAGTTATAGCAATTGTGCAAATAGAGTATTTTTCACAACCTTACTATGTAAAGATGTCCTGGGGTGACTGTATGAGACTGTATTCCCTATCATCTGCCCTATGCCAGACGTGTATCCTGTGCCTTTCTGTACCTTTAAGAGAGGGAGGGGGGGAAGCCGGTGGAATTCCTTTGGCGCTTTGCTCAAAAACAGAGATAGCTCGATGGCTTCTTCTGCCCGGCTGCTTGGCTTCTGTAGCAGGGAAGAAGCTTTGCTTTTTAGCTAGCTTCTGCTCGTCAGCTAAATTACGGAGCCCTGGGTTCTTCTTCCTCTTCTTCAGCTTCTTCTTCTTCTCTTCTGGACTGTTCAGCAACACCAGAATATCACCGGGAGACCCTACAGTGTGGCCTGGAGGGGCTCATCCTGAACCCCAGCTCCGGAGAGGAGAGAACCCCACCCACAAAGGACTCTGAAATCTACCCAAGTTCTCTCCAGAGTGAGAGGTTTTATTATTTAACATCATTCTTTTCCCATGCCTGCGTGCACTCTGCTTGTTAAATAAATAACTTTTTTTTCACTTTTCTCCGAGGAATTTCTTCCTGAACCTGTGGGGGAGGGGCGGCTGAAACTTCTTTTGGAGGGGACATTCCTTCCAGATCGTTTCCCTTAATTTGTCTCAAACCAAGACAAAAGGGCTCAATCTTTGCAAGCAAGAAATACCAGTGTTTCACAGAAGTGATACACACTCTTGGTGTCCTTGTCCTTGAAATCTGACGGGATTTGCAGGTTGTGTGGACTCTAAAGTATGTATTTCTACGGGCTACAATAAGCAAGTTTTGCTACACCAGCAGGAACACAAGGTGTTGCTACCCAGCCAGTGTACACTAGTATATCTTGGACTTCCTAAAAACAAACCCGGGTGTATACACACAGTAAAACACAATATTCATCACCAAGACTTGGGACATGAGATTTCACTATGAAAAAACAAGCAATCATTATCTGAATATAGCTATACAAATAAGAAAAATGAAAAACTGTATTGGAAACAGAAGTTCTGAGGTAGTGACAGACCTCTTCAGCATTATCTAGCTTTGCAGAAGTTTTTGATTCTTTTTAAGAAAATGGCAAATACCACATTGTAAAATAAAAATATTTAAAGCATTAGTCAGCTCAAATACACAACTAACCATAATGTGAAAGAAAAACTCATCTACAACTATGGAACTGTTCTTCAAATATTTTGACCTACGTCCTATTTGAGAAGTTCAGTTCCTTTAAGAGCCACTCCACCACCCGGTAACACCCCAAGCCTGCTGATCTGCAGCTGCTCCAACCTGGGTCCCAGGAAGCATATCAGAGCAGGAGTACACAAGCAGTGCCAGAGCCTGGCTGCCTGGACAAGCCTGGCATCTCAGGGCCTTGCAAGCTTGGCAGCACAATATAGATCACTCTTGTGCCTCCCCTGCACACAGCTTCTAAAGGTAAGGGACAGGGTGTTTGTCATCCTGATATCATCGATTTCTTTGGTGTAATGATTATCAAAGAAGTATTAAAAAGTCCTAAAAGTGGTCTGCCAAAGGAAGTAAAGAGCATGGTCTTCTCTATGAAGGAGAGATGAACTAGCTTCACACCTAGAACTCTGGCTCAGTCAGATGTCCTGTCATAGTCCTCACACAACACCAGAATGAAAAACAAACTATGTGAACTAATCATTGCCAGACCATTATGCAACAACCACCATAACTAAAGAGAGGTTCTGTAATCTTCTGTGGATCTGGCCAATCCACAGGCCATCAAGATCAAAATTCCTTTAGGTTTCAAACTACTCCAGTTTTTGATACTTAAATTTTGTCTTTAGTTATTTAGGTCACAGCTTTGACATTTTGTCACGCAAGGAATGAACATGAAGACAGATGGAGGACAGGGAGATTTGAGACAGCCAGCATGGCTTCACCAAGGGCAAGTCCTGCTGGACCAACCTAGTGGCCTGCTATGATAGAGTGACTGCATCAGTGGACAAGGGAACAGCTACTGATAACATCTATTCGGACTTCTGTAAGGCCTTTGACATGGTCCCCCACAACACCCTTCACCCTAAATTGCAGAGATAATGGATGGACTCTTTGGTGGATGAGGAATTGGTTGGATGGTTGCATACACAGGGTAATGGTCAATGGCTGAATGTTCAGATGGACATCAATGACAACAGGTTTCCCTCAGGGGTCCATATTGAGACCGGTATTGTTTAGTATCTTCCTCAGTGATAGACAGTGGGACTAAATGCACCCTCAGGAAACCTGCAAACCATACCAAGCTGTGTAGTGTGGCTGATATGCCTGAGGAACGGAATGCCATCCAGAGGGACCTGGACATGATTGAGAAGCAGGCCCATGGGAACCTCATTCAATGAGGCCAAGTGCAAGGTCCTGAATCTGGATTGGGAAAATCCCTGGTATCAATACAGGCTGAAGGATGAGTGAATTGGCAGCAGAAAGTAATTAGAGAAGGACTTGGAGGTCTACTGGTTGTTGGAAGGCCAGCCTTGTCCCAGCAATGTGCGCTTGCAGACCAGAACGTATCCTCAGCTGCATCAAGAGCAGCATGGCCAGCAGACCGAGGGAGACCAGTCTGCCCTTCTACTCCTCTGAGACCCCACTTGGAGTGCTGCATCCAGCTCTGGAGTCCTCAGCACAGGACAGGCATGGACCTGGTGGAGCAAGTCCAGAGGAGTGCTACAAAAATGATCAGAGGGCTGGAGCAGCTCTCCTATGAAGAAAGGCTGAAAGAATGGGCGTTGTTCAGCCTGGAGAAGAAAGAGAACGATCTGGAGAGACCTGTTTGCTGCTTTTTAATACTGAAGAGGAGCTTACAAGACAGATGAGGACAAACTTTTCACAAGGGCCTGCTATGACAGGACAAGAGATAATGGCTTTTAACTAAAAGACAGTAGACTAAGACTAGATATAAGAAGGTTATTTTTTACAATGAGAGTGGTAAAACACTGAAACAGACTGCCCAGGAGTAGGAGATGCCCCATCCCTGGAAACATACACACTCAAGCTGGATGGGGCTCTGAGCAACCTGATCTACTTGAAAATGTCCCTACGTATTGCAGAGGAATTTGGACTAAACGACATTTAAAGGTCCCTTCCAACCCAAATTATTCCAAGTTTTTGGAAAAAGAAAGTAACACACTCCATACCAAGCAGTCAAGTGGTACATCAGTTCAAATCATCCTATATCCACCACCACTGTAATCCACTTCTGGGTGACAGCTCCACTTCTGTTATACTACATAAGATAAGCATGATCCTCAAAAGTAAATCACATTAGTACATAGAGCATGTTTTTAAAGTTAATTGAATGGATGCAAACAGCAACATTTTTCAATGAAAAGTACTGGGACAGCTACAAACTGTGAATGCCCTTTTCAAGCCACCAGATCAAAAAAAGAAAAGAATTCACAGCTCTTCTTTGCTAACTAGAAGTTTCTCTAAAAAACCCATACATACTTCTGTTCTAAGGAAATGCAAGTAGCTTCAAAAGAAGCAGATCACCCCTCTTACCTAAGACAGTGAAGTGAGGGTCCAGAAGGAAGCCACCCATTTAGTTCCACTCAGCTGAACACTGCAGCTTCTCCTAAGTCTTCACCACTCTGTAAAACATGGGTAAAGAACCATGCAGGAAGGTAACGGAAAGAGTATCGGTAAAGACTGACTTCCACCCCCTTTCTCCATTCAGCAGTTTGCATAATACAGGGAAGCAGGCTCAACCTATCAAAGTAAGTAAGAAGTAGTTAATGCTTCCTTTAAGAGATTCATTCATAAGAGTATTTGTTAGACAGAACTATGATAATATTTAATTTATAATGTAATTTTGCACCCAGTAAGTTATTTTGTCAATAAGCTCTGTCCCTCCTAACCACAGGAAGGTGCAGCTATTCAAAAATAGCAATTTAAAGTGCTATTTAGTCAGATGTTACATTGCCAAACCTGAATCCCGGCTCTCAACATTATTTGATTTTTTTGTTCATATTCCTCCTATGAGGTTTTTTCCTGAAGAAATGTGTCACCAGCTGGTGTAGTTACTGAAGTGTTGCTTTGTTGCAAAATGTTACCTTTAGACTGTATTTGCTGACTTTCTGCTAACCAACCAGATACGTTACACACATTACTATTCCTATGAACCAGGTTTTTTCCAAACTTTCATTCATGGACAACACAGCCTTATGAGGCCATCAGGCACTGCCTGTAAATACAAGACATTAATGCTGTAAATCTTAAGGTCAAAGTATTTAAGGTGACAAAATTCACTTCAAACATGAGATTTGCTCGCTGTTGTCGTCTCCGGAATCAGCTATTTAGCACAGCTTATAGAACTTCTGGGAGAGGAGTAGACTTTTGTTTTTAGAAAGTAAACAACATACCCTACATTTTTTCATTACAAACTCTGATAGCAAATTTATTACTCCCCTCCTTCCATGTACTATCTTCCATGTACTAACCAAATCAGAATTTGGTTAGTGACAGAAAACCTTTTAATACTGCTTCTCTATAAAATTCACAGCTACCTTAAATGCACTGGATACTTCAGAAAAATTGTCAAACACGCCTCCTTTGTTTAAAAATCAATATCAATTCATTAATTAGAGTGAAGACTTGGCCCACACTACCAGAAAGGAAGATTGATGCTGGAAATGAGATCTATGCCCACATACTTTATGAATTCTGTTACCTTTTCCCTCAATTACATGTTCTATTTTTAAGAATTGGTGGCTTTCATCTTCAGGTGTATGAATACACTGGTGTGCGGAGGGAGAAAGACACTTCCTGCGTTTAAAAGAAGATGAATTCTCCCTGGACATTCACTAAGTAAACTAAAACTAAAAGTAACAGACAGGAAAAAAAATCTTTCCTGCACAGCAAAAATTGGGATGATGCACATTTACAAAAACATAAAAACTAAATTAATTCCATGATAAATGTCATATCATGTACCACACTAATTAGTGTTGATAGAAGACGTTATATGTTTAAACATGTTCACAAATAAATATGTTTATGACTTAACACTCAACTCAAAAATATATCCACCCCCATTACTTATCTGGTTAAGTATAATCTGTGAACTCAGAGAACTAGTGAAGAATATGTCAACAAAGAACACAATCATAATGAAACAAGCATGATTTTATACCGTGGTACACATGACATTTCATACTTTCAAAAGAGAAGTTAAAGGGTATGAAAAAGAACCTGTTTTATTATCTTAAGCTGATTAAAAGAATCGGGGGACAATTTCCAGGTGCTCAAACAGGGACTCCAACAGGCCGAGAACATCCCTAGATGTATTCAACATACACACACAGTTTTCAATTCCATTCACAAAAGAATCAACATTTTTAAACAGCAGAAGCAATTTAAAAAAGGGAAAAGACCAGAAGTCTTGTTTGCTATTAAAAAAAAGGATCAAAACCACACAACTTTGGAGTTCTGAAAAATCTAGGCTTTAAAATACACTGCTATGAGAAAGTTTCTGCTTTTTCAAGCCTGACTTTTTTTGCAAAGTCACAGAACCATATCCTGAAATAAACCCAAATAAATCAAACATTTATTTTGGCATCTAGCTTGGTGCTTTTATTTCTATATTCTTGGGAGATGCTCTGGACACTCCAATGAGGAGAAATAGCAAACACCTCTGATAAACAAAATGAACTTCTTAATTCCAGCTGGAAAGATGCTACGTTAAATAGCAAGCATTTAGAGTGGAATTGAAGGTCTTTGTAAAAGAGAGATTGAGCACCTGTAATATTGTACAGAAATAATTTCAATTAAAAGTATCAGCTCTGTAAATGTAAGTAGTGGACTAGGTTTTCTTTCACTATTTTTCTGTACTGAGTTGACAGAATGATACTGTTAGGAAGACAAGTCACAAGCATTACAAACTGCATCTGTTTTAAAAGACAAACGCATGTGACAGTTTTCTTTGCATATCCATATCAGTTTAGCAACACACATTTAATACTTTCAATTCAACACACTCAAACTCAGTTTTGCCATATTTTCAAATTTCTAAAAACTACCTTCAGCTGTTTCCAGGACAAAAGGGTGCAGCATATTCAGAGCCAACATCTAAACCAAGCAGTTTGTGAGAACCATAAAAAGCCCATTTTCCAGCAGTTTTCATTCTTATCAAGTAGTACACGTCTCACTATCTCCGTCACTTCCCTCTCCCCCCATCATAAGTGTCTAACAACACAGTACAACTCAGTGTTGCTTTTCCCTTAGCAGGGAATCTCTAACTGGATGCTATTTGCATGAATTAGGAACTTAATCTTATCTTTTAGACCTCTCCCTTTCAAACCAGGCAGCCAGTCAAAAAAAAGAAAAAAAGAAAAAAAAAGAAAGATAAACTGACAATACAATCACGCAGGTCTTACTTTGTTAAGAAATCAAAGCTAAAATCAGGTACAATTTTCCACTGAGAAACTTTCTGCTAGACATGCAAGAAGCATGGTAAAACCACTCTGAGAAGCCGATTTCTCAGAGGGCCTCAGGTTTGCAGACTCCTGCTGAGGCAGGTAAGTTTCCATACAGACAGAGGGACCATCTGTGAAGTGATGTGTAAGACACACGCTCAGTCCCAGAATTGGACCAACACATTACACAGAAGGAAACATAAACAAGTGTTTCCATTAATTGGAGAAAAAAAGAAAGGGAATAACTACAAGTTTATAAATTACAAGTTCTTGTCACTTCAAGGAGAATTCTGAAACATGTTTTGTTTCTTAAGCAGTAGGAACTTCTGAATGACCACAACACATCACCTCAGACATCTGATTTACAAATCAACAGTGAACTATAACATCCCTTAACAGAAATACTGCAGGTATGCTTAAAAACTGAAGCCCAGAAAGTCCTGCAGTCAGGAGCGACAGACGACATACATCAGCAAGGCAGCCTGCTCACAGGTTCAGATCTAACTTTTCAGACAGGACAGAAGGCAACATGAGCAAGTGAACAGACCCACTTTGTCAAACAGGCCTTGGCCACTAGTTAGAGACCCTCGCAGTACTTCCCATTCCGGCAGCCGGCCGCGCCGACGACACCGAGTCGTCCCATGCTATTTGTCTCAAAGCGAGACACATGCCCACAGCAGCCCCGCAGAGCAGTCACCGAACCGGGAAACTGAGGCAAAGGCAGGCTAGGTTCACCCAAGGTCGCCCAGCGAGCCCGGGCTCCCCAGGGGGGCGGAAGAAGCTCGGAGCCACCCGCCCACCCGGCCTTCCCGGGGCGGCCCCGCGCCCATGTGTCTCACAGCGAGGAAGGAGAGGACCCCCGGGCCGCCGCCTTCCCCTCCCCGGCGCGGGGGAGCTGGCAGGGCCGCCTCCCTCCCTTTCAGGGCCAACGTGAGCCGGGCGCCATCCCCGCTCCCGGCCCTGCGCAGCGCCCACACCGACCTGGGCACCTCGGTTGTTGCTCCCAGGCGCTCCCGCCGCCGCCGCCGCCCGGGCTCATGCGGGGGCCGCGCCGCACTCGGGGCCGGGCCGCGG